>VNJW01005496.1:0-129092 GCA_008042615.1 Drosophila auraria | reverse complement strand
GAATCTGTTGCACGCAGATCAAGTTTGTTTTAAAATTTGGCCACGCCCACTTCCGCCCCCAAAAAACATAAAAAACGGTATATAACCATATGCTTGATTTTCGGCGTAAAGTAAATAGATAGGCGTAATAAGTAGGCAATCTTGGACGTGTTCTGAAAATTTAAGTAAAATCGGATGATAAACATAGAAGTTATTAAACAATAAAGTTTCTGAGAAAGAGAGGGAGAGAGCGCACTGCTTAGGAATAATTTCGCGTGTCTGAGCACTTAGCTTTTGGGTGGCAGTAGCGAAAAAAAGTGTTTCGTGCTTTCGAGCGCATTATTAATTCGTAATACAGGTGCGTACAGCTGCAGAATTAGTCTTTTTTGAACGTTGCTCAACATGTTTTTAGTAACATTTGACTTTATTTGTCAACTTTTTGTTTTTTCCATGTCCGTGTTTCATGGGCAATACTTTGGGTACCGGGTATCTCACAGTCGATCACTCGACTGTAGCTTTCTCACTTGTTTAATCTCAATACCAGGTCAAAAAATTTAAAAGAGAAGCTTTGGTTCTGCATTTTAAGGTATCCTATTTAAGAGACAATGTGTCTGCCAAGAGTGACTGACATAACCTTTATTCTCCCCGAATTCCTGATTCTGTTGTGGCGACTGGCTTTTGCCCCCATAACCCACATCAAAGTTGGTTCCAAAGCAAAGACACAGACTAGACCAGGTCGCATTCTTATTTTAGCCAGCGATTCCCAGCATTATTGCAAATTTTTTGATGAAACAAGAAGAAACAGACAAGGGGAACAGAAGTGACACTTAGAGAATAAATTTAAGAAGCTCTTCAAATTGAATAAACATTTTTCTTAAAAAAAAAACATACACAAACATATTCTCTTAAGCTTAACTTTGATAATAATTATAGAGTATTTTAAACCGAAACAATGCAAATATTGAACAACTATTGAAACTGTCGGTATTTATTTATAAATGCCTGAAAATATATTTAAAAAATCAATTAATATATAAATACATTTTAGAAGACATAAATTTAAAAAATTAGCAGAGTCATCATAGCAGTTATAAGAGTTATAATAGCAGATATTTTATTATTTCTTCAATCAAACCGACTAAGTCTGGAATTTGAAAAAACAAAATTCAGTTAAAAATTGTATTAAAGAATTCTTTATCTAGAAATTTAAATTAATTCATTTTTAAACGTTTATGAAACTTTGCAGTATAAGTTAATAATTATTCTTAATAGAATTTGTTGTGTAAAATCGCCTTATAAATTCTGTGATTATTATCAATGAATAAATTCAGATTGCAATTTAATTAAAAGTTTTCCCGAGTGCAAGCCGTTTCCAAACGCAGCAGGAACACTCAACAAAAGATGCTCGGCTTGTGTGTTTTTTATAGCCACCCATGGACACTCTCCCACACATGTGGGTGGGGGGGTTTTGGCTGTTGTGTGTGTGTGTGTGTGTGTCTGTGTTTGTGAGTGGGAGAAAGTGTATTTGCGCTTTTGATAAGGTCAACAATGTCACCCGCCACCGACAACTATGAAACATTTATTGGACACTTTCTGCGTTGTCCTCCAGAAACAGCCGCAGACGCAGGGACAGACGGAAAAAAAGAGGAAAATAAGGAAATGTTCGAGGCGCAGTCCTTGGACACTGTCACGGTCATTACTATAAATTACAAGGACACTCCCCTGGCAGCCGATTAGCGCAGGATGTCAAAGCACTTCAAAAAATATGGCAACAAAAAAATAAAAATAACTAACAGTTGCAGCCAGCAAGTGACAAGAATCAAATATCAATTATTTTCTTTATTCACACTCTCACTCCTTCCTTGGATGTCCTTCAGTTACGGATATTGGCAAGTCCTCGATAATGGCCAAACACAGGAGAAGCTCCTGGCTGGGTTAAAGCACACGTGCCACCAGATGAGTTATTGGATATATGTTGCTTTACATAGTGATTGCTGGGAAAAGGGAATAATTTTAACACCAAATGCAGATTGAATCGAATTAATATAAGTGAAGAATATTTCGAAATAATTATTTAATGAACTTTTTTAAAAGGTTGTTGGGTGAATTTCTGTATTTAATAAGTAAACTTTGCCAGTACCTATTTATAATTAAAATATTTTAATTCCCTGAAGCTCACAAACATTTTTTTTATTACTTAAACAAAGCAAAACATCTAATTTCTCAAATGAAACCTTTTAATACATAATTACTTCTCTTTAAAGCTGTGCATTGAAGTCTTTGATTTGAATATCTAAAAGACGCCGCCAGTTCAATTACATTCTTGGAAAGGCTCATCAGTAATCATCATCAGAAATTATAACGAACTTTTCGGTTGAGAAATAATTACAAGTCTTTTAAGGTCTCGCAATTCCCTGTTCAGGTGGAAATTCTAGCGAAATTGGAACTAAAGTGGGACAAATGGCTTCGGCAGCCAACTGTTGGCTAAGACCTCACCTCAACTCATTGAAAATCCACAGCAACAGCAGCCTCGGCATTGCAGAAAATGTTCTCTACGTTTTCTCCAAGTTTTCCTGCGTAGATTTTAATTAGTTGGCTTTGAAACTCAAACACTCTCGAGCGAACAGTCCATGACTACACTGTGCGTGCTTAATGAAGCATTTTCCCGTTCCGGCTTTCCTACACCCACTGCCAGCTGCCGCCTAACGTGGCGTATACGTAATGCCCAGCATCAAGTGGTTTTTCGGGACAGGCTTTAAGACTAATCCGGAAAGTTTCGTCTGCGTAGCCAGACACTTTTAATACCCAAGACCCAGGGCGGGAAAAACTTTATTGTTTCCCTGCTAATTTGTATTTAATTATACAATTCGGCCCAGTTCCGGGGAACTCTCTTTCGCCCGCTAATCTGCGGCCATGTTTTGGTTTTCGCACGCCCCAAAAGTAGGCAATGGAACTCGTAAATTTATATTATATTTTTATATCCCAGTCTCCACTTGATGTTAGTCTTTTTTTTGTGAGAACACAAGGCGAATTGAAGGTGTGTCTGATTGAGAAAAAAAGTCAGAGCAAAGGGGATGCACTGGAGCAAGGTGTAAGCACCTGCTCGGTCTCACACTAATGAGTTTCCGAGAATTTCTACAGGAAAAATGGTTAAGGGCACTCGCACTCTTGCCTAATAAATGAAACCAGAAACTAAATCAAATGGAAACGATTGGTTTCCCATGGCAATATTTTCAAGAGGTTGGTTATTTTGCAATAAACAAAATGAGAAAAAAATGTCTGCAATCGAAATTGTTAAGTGTCTGAGCTCTAGGACCGAAATAGAATTTCTTTCCATGAATTTAATTAGGTATGAGATGACATAATCAGAGATTGGGTATATTTACAGCTTGAAAACATATCTTAAGGGGACAATTTCTAAATAAATGTCAACAGTCTGGGCCAAGGATTACCTTAATATTAAAGAATGATTTTATTTTAAGCAGGATTTGTCAGAGAATGGCAAACAATAAAATAAAACAGGGCATTGTAATATATTTTTACATACGCAAAATAACAAAATTATTTAAAAATATCTTTCTCAAGCTTATACAAATTTAAGATTAATAAAATAATAATCGATATATCTTTAAATAAGTAATTTGTCAATTAATAATAAATAATATTGGTTCAAACTACTTAAAATAAAACAAATAATAATTAAAATATCTTATAATAACTAAATATTTTAAATAAAATACATAAGGAGTCTGGTTTCTAAATGAATTTTTCCTTCATACATTTTTCATAAGCCCTCCCCTTTATGTAATATTTTTAATTACCAAAAAACTAACCCAAAAACAGATAGAAAGTTTAAGGGCGAGCACACACCTAATCAGTAGCATCAGCTTAGATTTTTTTTTTTAATCAGCTAAGCTGAGATGATTGTGTGCACACTTTCGAGCTGAAAGCTCTCAGCAATAAATTCCTTTTTCACCTGCTAGTCTGCGCTCGCCCTAATTCATTACTTTCTTTTGCCAGCTTATCTTTCATCGCCCAACTAAGCTTTGCCACAACAGAGTACCCCCTATGCCAGGTAATGACAGGACACTCGCATGTCTGAATTATCAGGACGTCGTCCGTCAACCGGACCTTGACATAGGCATTGAAAATTAAAAGCCTAGCAGCAAGGCGGGTTGATGAGTTAGGGCCCCGGCTTGGGTTGTTGACCTGCTCTTTATGTTTACCGACACACGCCGCCGCTCTATTGCGCACCAAAAATATAATTCGGGCCCCAGACGAAGATTGAGTTAACGCACTCTATAGTTTTCCCCCGCCCCTTTTTATAATTTTCTTTACACTGAAAAAAATATAAATTATTCATATACTTTGATTTAAAATACTAACAAAATATTGAAGAAATTAAAGTATATCCATTTTAAAAGGATTTCTTAATTTTATTCAATTAAAAATTTTCTTTAAATAAAATCTCACTACATTTTTCTCTGTGTCTCCTCTCCCTTTCCTGAAACACGTGTAGGGCAGTTGTGGTTGTCATCGCCCGAAAGTTGACGTTGATTGGGTTGCTGATGATGATGATTATGCCAGGCTTGGAGTTCCACGGAAAACAAAATCAAACTGCCCAGCCAACAAGTGGTTGTTCAGGAAATGGGGGATTGTGTCGCAGGGGAAGGGGAGGTGCCATGTGGGTTGTCATGGTGTGCCAGCCGAATTCCACTTTCGGCTAAGGTCATGGGAAGTGCGCCACTTGCCGTGCGAGCCATTGTTGATGATTGGAGCTGCCCACTCCACGGAGTCTCGCTGCCCGCCGCTCACACTTACACTTTTACCGCGCTCTTTTTTTTCTGCTTGTCATTTTATTTCAGTATCGAGCAGCGAGTTAACATTAACAACAATGGCACAGGGAGAATATTCGACCCTTTTCGGACTTAGTTTGACAATAATTAGTGGGAAATTATGGAAGATACCATATAAAAATAAATCATGAAAATATGTGCATTAAATTAAATTATATTTAAAAAAGTCCATGGCACACAAAGGTTCCCCCCAAAAAGGAGTGCGCTTACAGCTTACGTTAAGCTGGAATTCCCAACGGATTCAAGCTCCAAACTGCTGGTAAGCCCCGCTAAATATTTGAAACAGATATATAACCAAGCCTTCTGGTTGTTTTAAACAAGATTTGTGAGTGTCTTGGCATTAAATGTTAATTTAAATAAATATAATTTAATTAATTTTTTTTTATATATTATTTAAGTTTAGAAAATGTCTTTTGATATAGCAATATTAATATTAATTTAAACATATTTACCAATTCAGACAATTATAATAATTAATTGAAATATTAAAGGAACTATCTTAACAGAGAACTAATATAATTTAATTTAATTATAGTTCTTGGCTTTTTAAATTATATTATTTTCTTAAACTACATTTAAATATTTCTCTCTGTGAAATAGCAATAAATGTTGCCATTGGTTTTCTCTCACTCACGGGCTCAGTTTGTTTTGCTGAGCGGCCATGAAATTGAAAATGCGTAAAAATGGTTCGAGTTGGCGGTCAACTTCCTTCACATAAGCATTCACCTTGAGTGGGGTTTAAATATACTTATATAAAAATAAATGTAAGAAAAGAAATTTCTTTCTTCTTTTGTTAGAGGGCGGCAGACATTGCTAAATCAGCCTCATAAATACAAGTCAAGCGTCATAAATGTTTTTTTTAGTTAGGCTCACATGAATGATTTTTTCTTGTTTACTTAGCACCATTTAAATAAACATAGACACGGGGCTTTAACCCGCCACAGAAAAGGACCAAGTCACGGTCAAGATATAGGAAACTGGGGAAATGTGAAGCGACAGGATTAAAAGGGACACAAGTTGAAGGACACCACAAACTCTTTAAAAAGTTTTAAGCGGTTTGATATATGATATCGTGAAAGGGTTGAAAGAGGTAAAACTTTATTTGCAAGGTTCAAGGAGAAATTTAAATAAATTTAAAGGAAAGTAACTCAGGCATAGGAGCTTTTAAAATTTAGTATCTTATATAAAATACGTATACAAAATATGACTTTTATTAGTTGTGTCTTTTCTTTCAACTTCTTTTTATTATAAAAATTATATTTTTAAACCTCTGAATTTAATGCTTTCCTTTTTCCCCCTTTTTCCCCGATCAAAGTATTTATTATTCCATTTCTAAACATTACCCAACCCTCTGTATATAATTATTATCAAATATTGTTCGCCTTTTATCTGCTTATTTCCATTCCTCTCCGATTCCAATAAAAATGGGGTTTTCTCATAAATATCAATGGAATTTATGGGTACGTACAGCCTTTACGCATCACAAATTGAACGAAATCTCTTTTGCCTCAGAGACATTCCTTGCCACATTTGCCACTTGTCGTCGTAGGCTGCGGATGCAAAATATCAATAACTCAGGGCGCCTCATAACATGTTATAACCCGCCCAGCCCACCTCTCCAAAACGCAACCCAACCCTTAACGGGCTTCCAGCTTTCTGCTCTTTATGATCCCTCCATCCTCATAAAATTCCCATGCACTTGTCGTACCCACTCATTGTGTCAGTTGCTCGGAACGATGAATTATTTTTGCTACCCTGGATTGAATAGGGTGTTATTGGGCTGTAAGAAGGGTTTGCTTGGGATTGGAATTAGGAGTTAGTTAAAGAAATAAAAGGAACAAGTATACTGTATTAAGGAAAATATTAATAGAATATTTTAACCAAATACTGGGATTGGAATGTAGCTTCTGATTTAAATTATTAGCATATGTATATTGTCTTATATCTTATTGATTTGTTAATAATAAAACTTAAGAAAATCTTAGAAATATCAGAAAGAATATAGAATTTCCTTTCCTGTTAAATTAGTTGATCTTAGTTAAGAATACACATTAATATTAACTTTCATCAAAAGACTGGTCAACCTCAACATTTTGTCGCTAATTTCGTACTTGGGAATTTTTAGTAAATTCTTAACAAAAACATTATGCTTCATTTTGATTTTTCTCTCATGACTCCCTTGAATAATAAATATATTTAATAATGAAACAATTAACCAACAAAATGTTAATAATGTCTATATTAAACAACATTTTTTTTTGTTTTAATCTCCTCTTTTCCAGGGTATATCTTGATTCTATTTTATGGGCATCCTCCCCACCGATACGATTTTTTTTTGCGGCTTTGGCGCTTGATAACGTTTGCTACTGTCTCTGGTTTTGTCTGCGGTCGGCAGGCAATAAAACGCTTTTGTTTGTGGCTTTATAACCAGCACCGGCCACAGAGTAAAAGCCGGCCGCCACCGACGTTTGGGTATCGGGTGCTATTAACTAGTCGCTCTGGCAAAGGTGCGAGCTGCTCCCAGTGCTGGTGGGTAGGTAGGTGTTGCGATCCCTGATTATGTTGTGTTGATATAATAAATCTTGCTGCTGCGCCGTTAACACTTTCGCCCGAACCAAAGCCCCAATGATGCGAGATAAGATCCCTGGTGGATGAGGGGCAGCCGATAATACAAATTTGCATTTCACTTTTCGCACAGACAAGCTGGCGCGACCTTGGCGCCGCCAAATTAAAAATATATCAAACAAACAAATCAAAAACAGACAGAGCGAGATGGACGAGCGCTCACCGCAATTTGTTTTATTTTTCTGAAGCTATTTCAAAGTCAAACAATTTTGCAAAAGACTGTTTTTGGCGGAAGTAGACACAATCATAGCCAATTATAATGATTTACAAATCAAGAGAATTAAGAAATATATGTGCAGAGAGCCATCAGGTGAATAAGTTATGGTCCATAGGCGAGGCACGAGCCAAGGTCGACTGGAGAGCCAAATAATAATTTTGCCAGAGGGGGTTCAAAGCAAACATTAATATTTACGAATGTTAAGCACAGGTTTTCACTTGATTTAGGTTTTTATAATTCTATTTACTTGGGGATAATAGCATTTTCCCCAAAAATAACCCTTTACCCACGCCACTGCCTCTGATCTAATTGTTTACAAAATTCTCAAGAACTAGGGGTCATGGACTTTTTTAATTTAATTTATTATGTGTTCACGAAAGTTGATTATTTGTTGGTGCTGGCTCGCTGTTATTTTGCAACAAAGTTTTGTTCAATTTAATTGCCATAAATTCAGGTTTTATATCTAGATGTAACTATAATTAAGTATACGCACCGTGTGATCAAAAAGGGATGTTATTCTCCTCGAAAATGTACTTGATTATATTTTATAGACGAACAGTGTTTGGTTTTTGGGGTTTTTAACACTTGTTTACCATTATTTTTTTTCATATATAAATATTACGTATACGCACTGGTTACATATAATCGTTTTTATAAAATAAATATTCAAAATGTCTCTTTAAAACGTTTTTGGACGAATAGTTTATGTATGCACTATATATTTGCCTATTTTATATATATTAAGTACACGCACGGATTAAACAATTATTATTTTAATATTTATTGTAATTTAATTTATAAATTTGTACATTCAGGTTCAAACAAAAAAGATTTAATGTATGTTTTTGGCAAGCGATTATAAGTTTTTCTCCTTGTACTGCGTTTATGTGTTTTTTAAAAATAGTTTTTATTTGGCTTTGGTTTCCTGTTGTTTGGTTTCTTTTATTGTTTCATTTATTATTGAAGTTCAGTTCATAATTGTTTGGTTTATTTTGTTTATAAATTATTTCAATGTTTTTTATAGTGCTTTTTAAAAGCTGCTCTGTTTTAACTTAATTATTTTTGATGGTCTTGTATTCGGTATTGTTTTATAGTTATTTCACTTTATTTCACAATTTATTTTCCTTGGACTATTTTGATAGTTTTTCCAAATTTCACGTCTTGTTGACACTCCAGCTTCCTGTTGCGTATTAAGCCGCTGGCTCATAGCAATTATGCTTTTATATATCCAACTTGTACCGCTGCCAATGCCATCGAAGCGGTTTTATTGCGACGCAACGCCAGCCGATGCGTTGCCATTGTAAAACAATAATAAAAAACACACGGAGTGCGGCTGGCCGCCACCCACTCTATCCACACTTTTCCGCACTTTCCACCTTCGCAGCGGTTCTGGGATATGTGGACAGATGTAAAGTGCAAAAGAGTTCGGCAAGGAAGTGCACCGCACGATATATATACCCAGAGATATAGGGATAACACGAAACCGGGAGCAGAATCGTCGGCAGATTCCGCAGCAACAATTCGGCTGAAGTTTTCCTCTGCGACCGCGAAGCGTCGCATCTGCTGCGC
Organism: Drosophila auraria; assembly: GCA_008042615.1. Classification (NCBI taxonomy): domain Eukaryota; kingdom Metazoa; phylum Arthropoda; class Insecta; order Diptera; family Drosophilidae; genus Drosophila; species Drosophila auraria. Next base: position 119,846 of record VNJW01005496.1, on the reverse strand, counting down.
TGCCTTTGGCCGAATGAAGCTACGCCAAGGCAGCGGCAACAAAAATACGTAGCAGCAAGTTCGCCACCAAAGTTTATAAACATTGTAAAAGCGCGCGCAATATTCAAAAGGCAACATGCTGCCGGCAACATGTCTCGTTTGGGGAAACATCTGTTCGCAATTGCCATGTGGGCAGTGGGGAAAGGAGGATTAAGAAGGAGCAAAGGAGGAAATCCTTCGAGAAATACTTAACACGTATTGAGACCGCCACAAAAATAATTTATATAAAAACAAATGGACATTCTTAATTTATCCTAAAAAAATGTGTATTAAAAGCATTAAAATCAAAGTAAAAAATAATAATACAATAGAAAATCTATAGATTTAAGGCTTCTCAGGCTTAATAAGCCTCTCAGGCCTAATAAGCCTTAAATATTTAATTTGAATCTTCAAATTAATATTTGCGAATTTATAATTCTTAAAAAGTTTCAAGAATAAAATAGGTAAGAAAAATGTGTCTAGATTGCTAATAAAACATGCAAATACTTGCATACATGTTAAATTAAATAGGGGAAACACCAGGGTAGCTTTTTTTGTTTATTTATAACGAATTCAACTTGTTTTTCCTCTCTTAGCTGTTTTATTATTTATAAATGTTTTGTTTTTTGTACCCAACAAAAAGACAAAGCACTTCAGCTTACCAAAAGGTCTTGCCTAGACTTGAACTTGAGTTAAAATATTATGTATAGAAGGAACGTACGTACAACAACCTTAGTTAATAAATATTAAAATTAAAGTAAACTCGCATTTTTCTTGAAACATATCTTAAATATTGGACTAAGAAATTAATTTTTTTTTTTTGTTTAAATATTACGCTCTAATAATTTGATTTTAATGTAATTTTTCTATACATTTAAAAAGTTAAAGTAAAAGTTTTTTTAAATTAATTTATATAATGTGAACCAAGAAAGAAAACTAACTTCGGTAAACCGAAGTTTGTATACCCTTGCAGTCTGCAATTGGATCATGGAAAATCGATCCATTTTGATAATGTTGAAAAATATCAAATTATGTAAATTTTGTAAATTTTACATTTTACATGTAGAATTTTAAATTTTTATATAAATCGACCGATCCCTTCTATGGCAGCTATATGATATAGTTGTCCGATCTTAATGAAATTAAAACCGTAATTCTATAACCGTAAAAAACTGCTATATCTTGAAATTGATTGATATACGTTGAAAAACCAAAAAGTTAAATTTTTTTTACATTAGTTTTGGCATCATTCCCATGGCCGCTATAGGATATAGTGGTCCGTTCCGACATATATACTGCGTGCTAAAGAAAAGAGACTATGCTAAAAGATTCAGCCCGATAGCTCAAAAACTGATAGACTAGCTCGCGTAGAAACCGACAGACGGACAGGCAGAAGGACAGACAGACAGACAGACGGACAGACAGACGGACAGACAGACGGACAGACAGACGGACATGGCTAGATCGACTCGGCTGGTGATGCTGATCAAGAATATATATACTTTATGGGGTCTGAGATGCCTCCTTCACTGCGTTGCAAATATCATGGCAAAATTATAATACCCTCTGCAAGGGTATAAAAATGTAATGCAATAAATTTAATTTATAGAATTTTATTTATAAAATGTTATTTATAAAATATTTAAATATAGTTTTTTTTGTAGATACTTAGAACTAGATTAGTTTTATTTAAAAATCTATTAAAGGGTCGTTCTTAACTCCCGAAATGCTTCAGAATGGGTCCAACGATCCAAAAAAAAAAACGATCCGCAGAACGAGGGAAGTCCGAGCGGGATGGAGATTAAAGGTTGCAATTTTATTTTATTTTACTTTCATGTTTATGATCCGATATGAAAATTATGCAGATCATGTACTTTATGAGCTTAGCGATAAAATAAAAATAAAATAAATATATTCATAAAATAATAATTTTATTTATAAATAAAAATTACAATCTCATAAGAATTATTCAATTCTAAAAATAAATGCTCCTTTACCTTTACATTTATTCTCCTACATTTTACTGTGTAAACTAATAGATACCCATAACTACTTGAAGGGTGTCCAAAACTCCCAAGTGTACTTTAATTGCCCAAAATGTTCAGCGTAAAATTGACCCACAATTTGTAGTCCGAGTCAGCTACAATGTTGCCAACGACTAAAGGCATTTTAGCCACGTATATTCCTAGACTCCATTACAAACAAGCTGCCACCGTGGGGGGCAATTGAGTTTTCGGCCCTGCTGACCTTCACTTAACATTAGAGACCCGAAAAACAAAACAAACACAAACCAAATAAAAATACAAAAAAAAAGAATTTTCAGCGGGGAGGGTGTGCAAACATTTTCCATGTAATTGGCAATAAGCCATGCCCTAATGCTACGCCAAACACACACCGCCTAGAAATGTTTACACGGCTTTTTGCACGCGCCGGAGACCCCCTAAATATTCATGCCCCATGTGCGTGAATTACCCCCTCCAGCACCATATAGAGAAAGACCCACCTACCCGCCCCCTTGTCACCGGTGTGCATCTCGCACGTCGAAGACAAACAGGCGATGTGGCAACCTGTTGACACCGAAACGGCTCGTGGCACGTCCAGGTCCACTAATTGCTCCCGACAGTGGCAACAGGTTGGATTTTGTCAGCCGAGCTCAACGAACATTAATTTCGGCCAACGCTAGCGCCTTTCGCTCGACTGCCCTTTGACCCCCGGGCCATGCCGATATTCACTTGATTTATGTCCACCTTAAGCCCTGGTCCACCTTAAGCAACCTTTCGACCTCCACTCCCTTCGGTTCGTCACACTCCTCTGTCACTTTGCATTCTTGTTGTTTACGGGATAAACAACACCGAAAGGTGTTAAAAACATCAACAACCCCTTCCTCTTCTGCCTTTGACAACCCTTAAAAATATCTTCAACTTACGTAGGCAAAAAAGCCAAGGAAGGCAAAGGAAGTGGGGGTGGAACATGTTTTTTGAGCTGGCATCTTGTTTATGTTAATTAGAGCTTAAAAACAAAAATATTTTTAATCTGTCAGCATATGGACTTTCCAGAAAATGTCATAATTAGAGAATAAGCAATTAAAAATACAGTATTCTCGTATTATTATTTAATAAAATAAATAATTGAAAAATAATAAAGTAATAAATTAATTATTTATATCATAAAATAAAGAAATTATTTTATATATTTATAAAACAAATTTTAAAATTTTTTTATTTAAGAGAATAACAAAAATTTGTTTTTTTAAATAACAAGAAAAAAAGGTATCTTCGGTAAACCGAAGTTTGTATACCCTTGCAGTCTGCAATTGGATAATTGAAAATTGATTAATTTCGGTAAAATTGAAAATATATCGAAGATTGTAAATTTGTATAACATTTACCTATACATTTTACATTTTACATCACGGGTCGGCGAGTCGTATACACTGTGCATAGGATAGTATAAGCGCTTTTGTTTGGGATTCTGTTAGGCTGACGTAGCAAACTTCGGAGCTATATGAAAACAACTTCGTATATATGTATATGTTCAGGTGCCGCTGCGGCAGAAAAAATCTGGCCATATTGCCAGAAAAATCTTGCCAATAAAAAAAATCGGGGAATCATTGTTTTGAAATGTATATAATATGGTCGCTTCCTTTAAAATATAAATATAAATATAAATATAATTACAAAAATAAAATAATATATATTTTATTTTTTATTATTTATTTAATAAATTTACAGTAAAATATAAATAATTTATCTTTCTTATTTAATTTTGTGATTTTCCAGAAACTAACTATAATTCCCAAGTACAAATTCAGCTTGTCTCTGGACAAAATCTGTGTTGTGAATAAATGCATGAAGCTCATCTGTAGTAAGAATCTATTCATTAATCTATATTTATACACTAATGTTTTTGTTTCTTATTAATTTTAATTAAAATCCATCCAATATAAAATACAACGTAACCACTGTCCGATACATTAAGCAACAGTTACTGTTGCCATTCATCGAACCTTCCCTAATCTAATTATTTTCTATTAACATTTTCCCAGACATCGCAGAACACGGTGCTACGCTTAGCCATTTCCCTTGACCGCATCTTTCGCCAAGTGTTTTCAAAAATCTATTAATGGCGGCCAATAAATCTTGCCCCTCCTCGTCATTATTAGCCTCATTATTACCTGAGTCAGCGAGCTTGATCTGAGAGCTTCGGAAAAAGCTCTTCTAACCAAAACAAAAATTAATAACAAGGAAAACAACTTTCGTTCGATCAATTGCGAAAATATTTACCAAAAATTCGGATTCAAAGCGTATGCTCGGATTTATTTGGATTAATTGACAGTTTTTCAGTTGACAAATTAAGCAAATTAAGATCTGTGACAGGCCAATCAGTGCAATTCGTTGGATAGAAAAGTGAGTGAGAAAATTGGAAACATTCAAACAGAGATTTGCATGTGTCAACAATATGTGGATGCTGCTCATATACACTGAACGGAAAAGCGGGGAAAGGGTAGCCCAGACACCTGTTTATCAACGTGAAAATTAGATCGAAATTAGCAGCCTCGATATCGTCCGTCGACAGCTGTGCCTGTGCCCATCGAAAGATTCGATTAAGGGGACTCCGACTTCGGTAATTTTGTTTATCTTCAGATATGAGAATACTGTCTGCCCTCATACTCTTTTTTAGAGCGTCTCCCTAGATATCCGATAATAAAACAGTAGAACTTTCTTACATCGATTTTGCTATGATTAAAAAATAGATATTTAAAAAATTATAACTATTAAAAAGTAACTTTAAATTGTAAATAATAATTTTATTACCTTTGCTTATACTAAAAGGACTTAACCCTTTTGACTTATAATCAAAAAACATTTAAAAACATTTTTTTGTAATCTGTTAAAGTAAAAATGCTTTTTTACTTTTATTTTTCTATTTGCGGTTTCAGTTAAGGGGGTCAGACTGTATTAATATCGTGTGTAAACACTTTGGCCTGGTCAGGTCTGGATTTGTTTTGGGTCTGGCTTTCATCTGTGTTTGTCTGAGCATGCTTTTGGAGCATGCTCCCCGGTTCCCAGACAGCGTGATTCATATTGGCAGTCAACCTCTACAAATGGCACTAACCTAGGAAATATCTTGGCCACCTGCCAATGATGATAATATCATATCATATAAGTCCAGAAAGTTTTCTCTGTGTTTTTCCGAACATCAAAGATCTCATGTAGAGTTGTAGATAATAGTAAATGCAATTTGGAAAATTTCTTTGGCAGTGGAAGATTTTGTTATGACAAAATGATAAGAAATAGTAAATAATCCGTCAACTGTCTGAAATGGGATCTTAATAATATTTATATAAATACTATATATAAATATATTTTTTATTTATAGTTTATTTATTATATAGTATATTAATACATATATATATATTTTATACATACTTGTATATTTAAGAGCTTAAAAGTTAACATACCAAAGGACACTATGGGAAATAATTTATAAAGGTTTCTAATACTTTTAACTAAAAACACATTGACTACTTTATAAAAAATAATAGTTTTATATATTTTCTGATTTTGTGTTTTAATTGAATATTTTATATAACAGTAATACAATATTTTAAAGAATATCTTAAATTTTTTTGATTAAATATACTTTCTTAAAGATTTATTTAAAGGGAATTTACGATATTAAAAAATAATAATATCACTTTAGAGTCTTGTTTTTTTATTAATTTACTTGTTATTTACATATTAGAAATTTGTATACTATTCACCGCAAATAAAATAAAATTGATTGAGAGGGTACGGATCCTTTTTTAATAGATCTTTCCAGTAGATCAATGTATAGCTTTTTATAAATATTTATAATATAGATATCTTGCAAAATAACAAGACTTTTAATTTCAGTCCCCGTTTATATTAACCCCTACTACACATACTCTAAGAGGTTAACCCAACAGAGTCTGGAAGCTGCCACTAATTCCCTCCCACACTCCCACACCCCCACTATCGTGGCTTTCGCGTGTCGCACTCATGCTGCGGCTATTTTTAGTCACTCTGCGCCGTCGCCTAATCAATGCCGCTGCATGTAACAAATATTTGTGCCCCGAAATCGCGCTGACAGCGGACTGAGGTCTGGTCTGGGGGGGGTGAAGTCAACAGGGGTTAAGGGTGGGAGGTACCTCCCACTGGGACACGCTTATCGTCACGTCAAAGGGATTTGGCAAGGACAGACTGCGAGGACATAACCAGATTTGCATTCTCATTGCTAATTAGCGGCGGGGCGAATGTCTCTGCGTTGTGGGTGGAATTTATGGATTTCGGTTTGTGTTTTATGACCCTCGAATTCGAACTTAACGATGGATGGTGGGAGGACAGAGCTGGAGGCAATGCACGCACCGTCCACGAAGGCAACGCATGATGCACTGAATCAGAGCATCTGGCATCGGGCGCACTGCCTTTGTTCGCCAAACAAAAACCTGGCGACAATGTTTGAGGAAATCACCGCCAACGGAACATTATAAAACTGCAGCCACCGGCGGAGCAACAAGTCAATTTCCCTCGTAGATCCATCAGGGATAGGTGTCCAGACCGATCATAGTCACTCCTAGACAGCCCCGAAAACACTTCACTGACTTAAGGTTAATTGATCTAAAGAGATAATCGTGACCAAGTGATAATTACCCAGAGAGGAGAGAGGCAGAGAGAGACTCCCCATCGAGTTAGATTTCTTATCATTCGCTGGCGGAGAGATTGCACTATCTTTTAGAGCGCCTTAAAAGCGAGTCTCAGTCAGAGAAATCGCACAGTTTGAACCGAGACACTGAGACCTCAACACGCTGATAAGAAATCCAGAAAACGCGGAACTAATCCTCTTTCCATACGAATTCCAGTGAATATCATCGTATTTTTATTGATTTGCCTTCTGAGCCGTACAAGAAGTGATCAGGAATTAGTGAAAATGCCGGAAAAACAAGTGGCACCTGTTATTAACAACCTGGAGGATTTCGAGCGGAATCTGCCCGGGTAAGTCGGAATTATTTAACGGAAGTGTGACCTTGTGTCTATGTCATGTAATGAGCAAACAATCTACTGATAAGCTTAATACTCAGCATCTACCTCTCACTCTTAGCTAACTTAACAGATTGTTATTTTATTATTAATATTTAAATTTAATCCGAATTTTTTCCTTTTTTTATTTAATTTTAAAATGTTATTTAATTTCTTAATAATTAGATATTGATTTTAAGTACTTATTGCTTTCATTTTTATGTTTTCATTTAAGATAAATAAAATAAAATAATGTGAAGAAATACAAAAATCACTAGCGTTTTAAAATCACTTAAAAAGCTCCCCAAAACTATGCTATAAAATGTGTCATTGTAAAAAAGAAACAAATTTCCACTGAATTTGTTGCCTTAAATATTTTATTGCATACTTTTAGACATATTTTACAGTGATTTAAAAACTTGAATAATATCTAACGCACCCCTGAATATATAATTTTTATTTATTATAAATAATTAACATTAAAATACTACATTTCCCTCTTCTAGTTACCTGAGTAATAGCAACAAGGTGGCTGTACTCCTGGACTACGATGGCACCCTGGCACCCATTGCCGATAATCCCACCAAGACCAAAATGCCTGTGGAACTGGAGGCCATTCTCCGCAAAATAGCCAAGCATCCCGAGGTTTTCCTGGCAGTCATCTCTGGTCGTGGCCTTAAAGATGTCCAGAAACAAGTAAACATCGATGGAATTACATATGCAGGCAACCATGGCCTGGAGATTGAGTATCCCGACGGCTCCCGCCACGACTACGAACTGCCTACAGAAATCCAGAAGAACTACACGAATATGGTTAGGGAGCTCAAGGAAAAGGTGGAGAAAAATGGAGCTTGGGTGGAGGACAAGCGGGTCTCACTCACCTATCACTACCGGGACACGCCCGTGGCTCTCAAGGATGAACAGAAGCAGTTGGCATCGGAGATTTGCAAAAAGTATGGCTTCCGGGCGAATCAGGCTCACGAAGCTATTGAGGCCAAGCCGCCGGTTAACTGGAACAAGGGAGAGGCAGCCCTGTATATCCTGAAGCAGAAATTTGGCGAGAATTGGTCACAGGAAGTGAGAGTGGTGTTCGCCGGAGATGACACCACCGATGAAGATGCCATGAGGGTGAGTTTGGCTTAATTATTTACAAAATTTATAGTAATTTTAATATTTAAATATTTATTTTTATTTTTTATCAGGTTCTTAGGGGTTTGGGCCGCTCTTTTAGAATTGCTGCTGACTCTCAGATCCAGACTTTTGCCGACTTCCGTTTGCCCAAACAGGCTGTGATGACCGATCTTCTTAAATGGATAGCTGGGGTTTATGTCTCCTAGACATAGTGAATTTTTTAGAATAAAAAAAAATATAATCATGGATTTCCTTCATCTTGTTAAAGTAAATACCAACTAAAAAGGGAGATTATGAAAGTTAATATTATATTAAGAGATCTACAACCAATTATATAAGTTTAGTTAGCTAAATCTACAATAAAAATGTAAAAAATGATAGAAGTTAATATTTATAAGGAATATAAAATAGGTTTTAACTAAAATAAATTGATTATGAAGCCTTAAAATGTCTTAATATTAATCTTAGCCCAAATCAGCATAGAAACCGAATAAATTCTTGAATTTAGAGAACCAGGTCAAGTTGAATTTGGTTAACACAACGTAGATAATCCGGTAAATAAATATTTTTGTTGATTTCAAGAGTGTCCGATACGAAATTTGTTCATTAATCTTTTCGCAGACACATCCACCGATCGCTCTTCGTTTGAAGATCAAAAGGAAATAAATAGATAATTTAATGGAAATGTTTTTTTGCATTGAACATTGATCCAGTCAAGAGAGATTTTCCGCTTGTCTAATCCGTAAACACGAAAATATTTAAGTAATTGTCTAAGCTACAAATTCGACCAATCAAAACTTAGTTGTTAGAGAATAACCTGAAGAAAATCCGACTAATTTTGTCGCCACAAAGTGTGTCATTTTGGGGGGAGAGGACACTTCTTCCAAAACAAAAACGACCTCAAACAAAGGTGCATCAAAGACATCGTCACAATATATACCACAGACTATATGCTCCTCTCGCCAGAAGACCGAAAATTGTGGCTATATAATCTAAGAGTGTGTATGCTTTGAATACATATGTTTTTATACATATATATCCCTCTAAATACAGGCAAAGATCCATTATAGAATGTGTTTTTTTTATGCGCATATGCCTCATAAATATTGTGGGAATTACTTGGCCAACGTACGGCGGCCAGAGTTGCCACCGTTTCGCTTGTTCAGAGAGAAAGAGAAACCGAAATGAGAACGAGATGGGATCGCTCGGATACTTATAGATCACAGGCGATATGTGGCTGCTGAGGATCGCTGGTCATTAGTATTAAATCGGTCGAGGAACGTCCAGCACGGCGCGCAATATCCGGTAGATACAATTTAAATCCGTAAACCTTAGATACACAGAAGCACATATAGAAAATGGCTGAGCAGAAGAAGGCCCCGCTGCTGAAGAAGGAGGAGGACTATGTCAAGGCCCTCGAGGGGTGAGTTTCGCACAGGATCAAGGCGCTGGAGATCTTCCAGGATCTAAGCCGTATCCTCTTCGTCGCAGCTTCATCAACCCCGAAACCGATAAGGTTGCCCTGCTCCTGGATTACGATGGCACTCTGGCTCCCCTCACCGAAGAGCTGTCCGTGATGCCCAAGGATACGGAGATCAATATCAAGAAGCTGGCCGCCAACGACAAGATCTTCATGGTCGTCTTCTCCGGCCGCGAGCTGAGCGAGATCAAGAACCACCTGAAGTTCCCCAATGTCACCTACGCCGGCAACCATGGCCTGGAGGTCGAGTATCCTTCCGGCAAGAAGTTCAAGATCGAGATGCCCGAGGAGCTGCTCGAGAAGCACAACAAGCTGGTGGCCGAGCTCAAGGAGAAGGTGAGAATTGGGGATCTTATTGGGGTTTTTTTGGGGATTTTATTTTGAAAAAAATTGATGCGAAATAATTTAAACGAAAAAAATTAAACGAACCCTAAAAGTTAAAGAAATCCCAAAAAATATTAGGAACAAATTCACTTTGGTAATTTTTTTGAAGGAAAGTAGGACAGGTCCTTAATAAAATATTAACAATTGGTGTTTCTTTAATGTTTTTAACATAAATAAATATTCCCTATATTAAAAGTATAAGGTACCAATAATAATACAACTTTTAAGAGAAAATTTAAACGAAATTAAAAGGAAATAAATTTTAAAAAATTAGGGTTTCTACACAAATAAAACTTAAGCCCATTTATTTGTTAATTTGAGATTAAATTCTGTATTATTTATTAATGCAGTCTGAATTAAAATAGATATATAGTTTCTTTGGACATAAATCATGTTTCCATATTTAAAAGAATATACTAGAAATTTATTAAAACCTAAATTAATTTTAAATAAGCTCCACAGAGTCTTTAAATATATTTCAAATTAAATATGTTTAAAAACTGTACTCAAAGTGAGTAAAAACGATCTCAAAATAAGAACAAATGGTCTCGGTCATTACATGAGTACATATTTTCTCATTTTGTATCCATTTTTCATTAATAATTCTCTCTGTGTATAATTGAACTTTAATTAATTTTTCTATCTTGCATTTTTTTTAACGAAAACCAAGAATTTTAGGTTTATAAAGCAGCATTATAACTCCTATGATAATATTTAAACATTAAAAATAATATTTGTAAAATAATATGTACTTATTTATTAACGTGTAATAATATTTTGATATTTATTCACAGGTCGTGCTCTCTGGTGCCTGGGTGGAGGACAAGAAGATCTCGGTGACCTATCACTACAAGGGTGTCACCGACAAGCTGAAGACCAAGCTGATTGGCGAGGCCAAGGCCCTGATCCAGGCCCATGGCTTCCAGCTGATCGAGACCCCCTACGCTCTGGAGGGCAAGCCCCGCGTCAACTGGGACAAAGGTTAGTCGGTGACTATAACTACAAGATCCCAAGCGATCTGTTCCGATACTCCAAGGGGACTATTAATATAGCCGTCATCGTTAAACAATTTGCCAACTGTTGCCATCCGTTTTGGCTGAGCTGTCGCTCTGTCCCCACGGCATCCCATTCCTTTCAGCTTTCAGTTTTCAGCTTTTCCGCACTTCGGCACCTGTTCGAAACAATTCGATTTTCGACTCGACGCTTCGATGATTTAATTATTGCCAAATTTCTTTTTATTTTCTCTATATACCGATGCCCCGATGGGAATTCAACGTGGGCGTCTTTCCCCACAAAAAAAAAACATATATTCTGGGAAAAATTTCACCCATACACCCGCAGCACTCACAAAAATCTGACAAAATTAAAATCTTTAAGATATATCTAGGTAGATATATTTAAAAAAAATGTTTCGGCAGACAAAACAACCCGCAGGCCGAACTGATGTCAAAAGCGCGCCTAAAACTATATATTTTTGTCGTCTCTTATATATAGATAGTCAGTCACTCGGCCGATTTTCCCTATGATAAATTAACAAATCTGTGCGATTTCTCAAAAAGACACCAGTTTTCGCTTTCGTTTTTACAAAATCGCATCTCTTGTCATAATATTTGTAGGAATTTTAGTAATTTTAGCTTTTCTAAAGATGAATGAAGCCAAACTGAAGCGAAACGAATTTAATTTGATGACGTTTCCAACTAACGATGCGTGGCTTCAAAGATATATAGTCGTATTTATTAATATTTCTTGAAATTGAGCTGGAAAATGTTCTCGGAAAATGTTGTAGTTGAAAAATATAGGGTACTTGCAGGTTTATGGGTTTTTTCAAGGCATCAAATACGTTCACAATATCGATTTTACATAAAAGTTCATTAAGAACATTTTTAAAATTATGTCATAATATCTAAGAAGTATTGATCGTTATACAAACCCCCATAAAAATCCCCTGAAAAAAAATCATCAACATTTTTGCATATCCCAAATTCCCGAATAGATTAAACCTCTCTATAAGAAATTCGTATCACCCTCCAGTTGAGATTTATGGGAGCCACTTGTCGCCTCTGTCCTCTAGACATCCCAACCCATCCCAGCCCATTCACATCAAAATTGTCGCTCAGGCCAATGAGCCGTGGCGACAAAATACAAGGAAAGCATTTAAACACATATATTCTTGTGTGAAAATCAAAAATTTATTATGATTGTGTACGCCTCCAAAGGCAATAAATTTGTGGCAGCCAGAAATTATTGCAAGAGAGAGAGAAAAAAAAAGCGAGCCGAAAGAAATTCAAAATATTTTTTGTGATACAAGTTTTTTTCGGAAAATTTAAGGCGCATGCAAAGGAGACGAAGAATTGTTGGTGCCGTCTGAAAAAGAAGAGAAAAGTGCAGTACGGCGGAAGAGGTGAAAAATCTGGGGTCTTCGAGGGGGTTTTTAATGATTTTAAGGGGTCTTCGGGGGCTTTCTGCGACTGCGTCACCAATTAAACGAAAATGTGGCGTTAAGCGCTGAGTCAAACAACATAATTAAATAAATAATCAAATGTTGAGGCAGACGAATGTTCTGTGTAGTTGAAATATCTACAATACGTACTGAATTTTACTGCGTACCGAAATGATTTGAAATTCATTTCTAGTCAAACACTCATTTCATTTACTTGACCAAAGCCAACATGCGAGCCGAAAAACTAGAGAAGATCCGCCCACGTAGACGCCTAAAAATAATACTGGGATCCGGCGGGGGCTAGGAAAAATTCGGTTCGGTTTCTCGGAGCACTGCAAGCGGAGCAGTTTATATGATCTAATATGTTGTGTGCCGAGCGGAATTCTAGACATTTGGGAAAATATTGTTTGCCCGCTTGTTTATTGAGCGATTTTGGACGAGTTCCAGCAGTGCATACTTATTTGTATACAATCCACATGGCTTCCACCTTAATTGGAGCATTGTTCCACCGCAAATTGCATTGTTCTAGAAATAAATAATGTTTGCGCATAAATTTCAGGTTGGGAAAACTATTTTTAGTTCTAATATTTCCTTCTTAAGTTTCGCCAGACATTAATTAAACCATAAACTTTTAATTGAAAATTAAATTTGGTCATTAGAAAGTATTTGTTAGGGAAAAATATTCAATTAGCCCAGAATATATGTGTAAACACTTGTTGGGAATATTTCCAGTTGCTTATATATCCATTTTATCATATGCTAGACTTATTTATGGTAATGGGTTCCTGAATTGGTAACCTTTTAGCTAAATCTGGCATTTATCGCTGCCTGATGAGAAAGATGAACCATAAATCTAACTAATGGACTCCATATGGTAGTCAGGAAATACTTTCATTCAAAAATATATATACAGGGGTGCCACAAAAATCGCTGTGCATGTACATAATTATTAAAAAATAAATAAAAAGGTGTCTAAAAGACTCTAAAAAGTATTTAAGAATCAAAATCTAATGTATATTCATGATCTATTGTAATGTCTAAAATTTCGTTTCATACTTCTAGACTGCATTTCAAATGATTTCACATCCCAGCGATTTCTAATCACTCTTAATATATTTTATTATATAGGGTAATGGGTTTTAGAGTTGATAACCTTTTGCCTAAGTCTGAATTTATTGCTGCCTGATGAGGAACATGAGCCATAAATTTAATGGTAGCCAAGAATTACTTTCAATAAAAAAAAAAAATAATATGCAGGGGTGCCACGGAAATTGCTTTACATATAAATAATATATAAAGAATTAAAAAGGTGTCTAAAAAGTTGTTTAAAAATATTTAATAACCAAAATTAGACGTAAATTGATATTCTTTTGTAAGATATAACATTTTGTAGCATACTTTTAGACCGCATTTCAAGTGATTTTAAATCCAAAGCAATTTCTGAGGCATTCATGTCGCATTAAAGTCGCAAAAAATACATATCAATCTCTAGAATATTTTTGAACCAATTTAGATACCCTTTCCAAACTTAAAAATCATTTCTAAAATTCAAAATATTACCAAAATAATTAAGAATCAAATTTATTTTATTGCCTACTTTTTAAAGCTATCTCCTTAGCACTCCTTTCTATATTTTCCCTGCTCCCTTTTATGGTAAACTTCACCTTTTAATCCAAAATACTTACATTCCCCTTTTCCCCTTTCAGGTGAGGGCGCCAAGATGATCCTGGAGAAGCAGTTCGAAGCCGATTGGGCCAAGAACCTGAAGATCATCTATGTGGGCGATGACACAACAGACGAGGATGCCATCAAGGTGCTGCATGGCATCGGCAAGACCTTCCGCGTGTCCGAGCTGCCCACGCTCAAGACCTATGCCAACTATCAGATCAAGACCGTCGAGGAGGTCGGATATCTGCTGAAAGCCGTGCAGGCCTACTACGAGAAGAAGAAGAAGGCCTAAGCGGATCGCCAGAGGATATTAAGCTTAAGCTAAATTCCAAGCACACGCACACGCACTCACACTCTCACACACGCACACACACAATTAAACATGCATTACAAACAACAACAACAAAAATACAATATTTATCGCTTTGTAAATGTCGCATCGGAAAAATGCTCGACAATTCTCTCTGGAATTCTTATTTGTGTCTTTGATTTTGCCAAATAAAACATAAATACAACATTTTACATAACTTGGGCTTTCTTTCATTGTTTTTTCATAATGATTATAGTTTACTTATACAATTTATGGGCTGTTTAATGATTTCTATACATGTTTTTCTTATAAAAATAAAGTATTTTGTAGCAGAAAGAAAATCTCTGCAAAATGCTTGACAGTTCCTTACATTCTCTCTTACATTTTTTTCATTTTTAAATTTAATACAAGCTCACGAAGATGGATGCTAAAAAGTTATATTAACAATTTACAAAACCATTTAAAACTCTTTTTGTTTCAACTTTAATATTTTTAATCCGTTTTTGTGGTGTTTTTTGAAGACCTTAAAGGTAAAATATTGGGAAAGGCTTTTAAAAAATAGAAATTTAATGCATAATTAAATACCAAACCTCTTAAATCGTATAATCTCCAATCTCTAGATGGTATCAGTGTTTAGAATCGAGTCTATAAAATTTATTCGGAAACCTTTGCGATCCAGCTTCATTGATTAAACAATTCACATGGAGAAAAGTTCTAAGAAATATTTGTTAAATGAAACCAGGTCTGAGTTTGATTAGAAAAGTCCCTAATATTTGATCCAAGTCCTTAATTTCTATTCTAGCTCCCCGCTAAACCTTAAGAATCCCCCTAATTTTTATCGCCGGTCGCCCTTGAGTCCACCACGTCCTCCGCCCCCTCTGCCGCCGCGTGTGCCCTGCTTCCCCGTCGTCTGCGGTGCGTTGGGCGCTGCCGAAACTGGTGCCGTTGTCACTGGGTTCTGGGCTGTTGCTACTCCGGATGCGGCAGCCGCCACAGGTGCTCCACTGCCCGCTGGTAGGCCAACTGGGACTGTTCCAGCCACGTTCAAGCCGCCGGTATTGGCCACCGCCTGCTGTTCCGGTCTCTTCGGCTCGCTCATGTTGAGGCCCTCGTTGAAGATCATGCAGAATTCGCCGATCTTGAAGACCTCACCGTTCTTGCCGGAATACAAGGTCAGGCAGTGCCGCCAAATGGAGGCATAGCCCTTGGTAAGTCTGATGATGTCGCCGGGTGTAATGAGCTTTCCCGGCTCGTCCCAAATCGAGACATTTATGCAGGCCGTGGGGTCGCCCACTTTGAAGTTTCGCACTTCGCGATTTTCCTTTGTCACCGTGGCCACGCCCACCTCCAGCACGATGAAGATGACATTGATGTTCTTCAGGCCCGGCTTGATGTCCTTGATGGCAATGCAGTCCACGTTGTACATGATTAATATTATTTAAATGGTTTTTATGTTGATGATTTTTGAATGTGCAAAAAAATCGCCGTTGCAGTGGGACCGTAAAACGAATGTTTAAATATACCAAATCAGGCTCTTGCAAATATACCGAAATATACCAGAACCTGGGAGAGCTCCAACAGCAAATATCTGATTAGAAAATTCTTTATCGAATTCCAATTGAAAGTTTTTAAATTAAACATGCAAGAAACATTTATATACATAGGTAATGGCATTTATTAATGCATTTTTAATAGAACCAAATCACTGAGTCTGGTCAAGTCAAAATGTATTAACTTTTTTTAAGGGTAAAAGCTAAATGCATTTTGCAATTTTACATTCGACAAGCCAAGGGGGGTAGAAAGACCGCGAAGCGGACACAGGGATCAGAGAAAATAGTAAATAGATATATTATTTATTTACTTTTCCCATCTAGTGTTGGTAAACACTGCACAATCGATGCACCGCATCCCTGGTTTTCCAATCGTCGCCCTCCTCTGGTCACTCTAATCAAAACAATAAAAAAACAAGGAATTTTGTGTACGAAAATTAATAGGTATTTGCTGCGCTCAAGAAATGGCCTTGGAGTCCGGCTCTAGCAGCTCCGAATCGGGCAGCTCATCCAGCAGCGGCTCCACCAGCTGCTCCGACACGGGCAGCAGCTCGGACACGGATTCCAGCAGTGCGACGCCGGAGGAGACGAAGCCAACCACGAATTCCACCTCCTCGAAGTCTCAGACACAGTCGCAGCAGCAACAACAAACAAATACCGGAAATGCGCCGCGAAGAAAAGCCCCTCCTCCGGCCGCGTCGGCGGCCGAGGATAAGCCCAAGGCAAATACGAACCGAAAAGTGGCCAATCCTCCGCCGCACAATAGGTTATCCAGCGATGACGACGACGATGAGGAGGATTCTGCACCGCCGGCCAAGAAGAACGCACGTTCGCTGGGTAGCGCCACAGTGACGGGGACAGCTGCTGCGACCTCCACAGTCCGAAGGAAACTGCCCGCGGCAGTCAGCAAAGCCAGCAATGCAGTAAACAAGCCCGGCAATCCTCCACAGCGGGCGGGAACAGGAAATGCCAATAACCGAGCCCGCGAGAACGGCGAGGGCAAGCGACCCTCGCTTTCCTCCTCCTCGAACAGCACGGATGACTCCATGAAAATCGTAAAGAACGGCCGCAAGATTCCCGTAAAGATGGCCAGCACGGTCAGGCCAAAACAGATCCGAGGGAAACTGCCGCCCGCCAAGAAAAACGGAGGAGGAGGGGCTGGACCAGTGATCAGTAGTGACGGAAGCTCGGCATCCGAGAGCGGCTCCAACTCGGGAGACGATTCCAGTTCGGTGAGCGACTCGGAGGGCAGCGATTCCAGCAATTCCTACAGTTCGCAGCCAGCAAAGGGAGGAGGAGCAGCTAAGGGTAAATATTTAGTGCAGATTTTGTAGATTTTATATTTAATTAATAATTATTAACAGGCAAGAGAGGAGGTGGTGGAGCCGCAAAGATTCAAAACTCCGACAGCGAAGAGGAGCGCAAGGATAAGGCCAATCCCATGAGGAAACTCACCCGATCTCTCAGCATGCGGAGATCCAAGCAGCAGCCTAAACAGGAAACGGATACCGAGTCCGATGGAGACCTTGACGATGACAAGGCGCTGATCTCGAAGAGTCCGGCCAAAAAGCCAGTGGCTCCACCCTCGAATTTGAATGCCGCCAGCAAGAGCAAGGTGAAGAAGGAGTCCATAGGGATTAGCAGTGGCGTGCTCAGCGCCATTAAGTCCCGACCCGTTTCGCCCATCACACAAACGGAGAAGAAGTGCCCCATCGAGGGCTGCGACTCATCCGGACACCTGAGTGGCCATTTGGACAGGCATTTCCTGCCGGACGCCTGTCCCATCTATCACAATATGTCCGCCTCCGAGTGCAAGGAGCGGGCCAACGAGCGGAAGCTACGGAACGAGCAGAGGCTGAAGATGCCCGTGAACATTGTGACGGCGCCGGGGAATCAGCAGCCCAATCATCTCAAGACCCTAACGCCCGAGCAGCGCGAATTCCTGGCCAAGATTCGGGAATCGAGGGCCAGCTTTAGGCCGGCCAATAACAATTTTCTGGACTCGAAGGTGTGTAACTCTTGGAAAACCCTCTCCAACTCTCTAATTAATACCTTTACCCAGGTTAAACTTGAAAAAGACTGCACGGACGAGGATCGTGAACCGAATCTGTCCGGTCTGGTGCCCGACTACGACCTACAACTGTTCCGGGAGGCCCAGGCCCAGGCCTCCGAAAGGATAGAGGACGAGCTCAAGGACTTGCCCGTAGGAAAGGGTATCAAGTGAGTGAATCTCTCTCGATATGTGCAAGCTCTGAAAACTAATTACATGTCCCCCAAACCCCGAATTTCAGATATATTAGCATGGGCAAGTACAAGATGAAGGTGTGGTATCAATCCCCCTATCCGGACGATGCTGCCCGCCTGCCAAAGATGTATATCTGTGAGTTTTGTCTGCGCTACCAGAAATCGGAGACGGGCATCAAGCGGCATGCGGAGAAATGCGTCTGGCGGCATCCACCGGGGGATGAGATCTACCGCAAGGGTAAGCTGCAGGTGTGGCAGGTGGATGGGAAGCGGTACAAGCAATATTGCCAGCATCTCTGCCTGCTGGCCAAGTTCTTTTTGGACCACAAGACCCTCTACTACGACGTGGAGCCGTTTTTGTTCTATATCATGACATTGGCCGATGTGGATGGCTGCCATATTGTTGGGTATTTCAGCAAGGTAAGTAATATATATTTTGTTTTAATAATTAAATATATGTTTTGGTTAAAGGTCTTATTTTCAATCAGTTTATTTATTTGTTATCTTTATTTCATTTTTATGATAAATAAAACTCGTATTCTTCTAAATGGATTTGAAATTTAATTGTATTTTTTATAAATCACAAGAAAACCTTACTATCAATGTAACATAGCTTGTTACCGAAATACTAAATAAATAAATATAAAGAGAATTCACTTTAATATCAAACAGGAATTATATAAATAATTTAACCATAGACCAGGTAACCTTTTTTTAATATAAAATCGGATTATTTATATTGAATAATTAGAACCAGTAATGTTTTAAGATCCATATCGTATTACTATATCCTTAAATAGTCTTCATAAAGCAATAGGTCTCATAGTTATTATCAGAAGTGACTCAAAAACCACTATACTTATAATATCTCCCTAAAGGCTGTCAAAAAGTATGCAATAAATTATAAAAGGCACGAAATCAGGCTTCAATTATCTACGCTTAACAATTTGTAGCATACTTTTCAGCGGCCTTTTAGAGAATTTCAAAGCCCGAGCGATTTCTTCTCTAAAATTTCCTCGAACTTCCTTAAAAATAAAAGAAAACTTGTTAGGCCCCTAAAACTAACTCCTTACAATTCTCTATAGTTACGCCCCCATTGTCAGGCGCAGAAAATTCGCCAAAAAGAAATGTTCGCGATTATTTCCCGGCACAAAAAAATTGAATAATAACATTTTACAGTTTTATGATTCCTTTATGTCGTCTGGGAGTAGGAACCGTCGAGTTGCAAGCGGGGAGCATAGCGTAGAAGCCAGAAGCAGCAGTCCCAGACTCCGGAGGAGTCGCAGCAGCCACAGCCCATGTACGGTACATATGTACGGGCTAACCAGAGGTTATATGGCTGCATTCAGATCTAGACAGTCGCCGCCCTGCCTTGACCATGCCCACCAAAAACCAGATGATTTTTCCTCTTTTCTTTTTTTGTCAATGATTTTGGGTAAATAAGCAACAGAGACAGAGAGAGAGAGAGAGCTCTCTTCGCGAGAGAGAGCGTCGCATTTCCCCTGGCTTTAAAAAGCAGCCACGGTTTCTTGACCTCCCCCGGAATACACGGAATATACGGGTCCGGATACACAGTCACGGGTTTCGGGATCCATTCCACCTTCCCCCTGGCTTTGCAGTTTTACTGCAGAATGCAGAAACTTTGTTGGGCGCCGGCAGAGACTGGGTTTGTGTTACAAATTGCGCATGTCGTTGGCTGATTCCGATTCCCAGGCTGCAGCAGCACCATCAGCTCCTCCATTTCCCGGGCTCTCCTGTTGTTCCTCTTCCTGCTGCAGCTAGCTTTTGGCGTCTCCTCTTGTGGAGAGTCCCTCCAAAAACTTTGCGACTGCAGCATCCCCAGTCAGTCAGTCAGAATTTGGGAGTTTCTACACATACTACAGGTTCTTGTATACATATATTTACTACGTTCATGCTAGGTGACATTCATGATTTCGTCCTCCTGTAGGTTTAGGGTCCTGATTATTTAATAATTAAAGACTCGGGGCAAGCTTTTTGTAATGAAATCAAAGGAAAAATACGGGGAAATCACTAGGGTTTTAAAATCATTTTTAACGGTGTCTAAAAGTATGCCATAAAATGTTTGATGCTTAAAACTTAATGAAAATTTGTTTATTTTACGATGACATGCGGTCAAGCATGCTTTTTGACATATTTTTAAGTGATTTCAAAACGCTAGTGAGTTCTGTAGCACCTCCGATATAAGAGTTTTGATATCACTAAAAAAGGTGTCTAAAACTATGCTACAAAATGTGTAAAAAACTAATATATATTGCACTTGGTGTCTCATACATTTCGCATTGCATTCTTTTTTAAAACCGTTGTGATTTCTGGGGCACCCCTGTTTCTTCTTGGATTTTGTGCCTCAGAAATCCCTTTTCACTTAATATTATTTGAAAAATTGTCAAAATTTATGCAATGATATATGTATTTAAGTTCAAGTTTATTGGAAATGGTTTTCCCTTTGTAAGTAGTAACATTTTGTAGCATACTTTTCTGCTGATTTCAAATAAACTGCAATTTCTGTGGCATCCCTGCATACTTTGATAACCTCTAAAATCGTTTTCCTAAATTTACGAAGAGTAATGCAGGTTGCGTATAAACTCCAGTAATGGCCCTGGCCCCTCTTTGTGTGGCAGTGATAATTTTCGGCAATCCTTTGTCCCGCAGTTAACCTCCAAATCTCCGACTCCAGACCCGGGGACCAGACAGCAGCCAGACATCGAGGACTGGAGGAGGGAGCCCAGATTGGCAGCCAGGGCACTCTGTTCCAATGCTCGGATGCTGCTGCTGCTGCTGCTGTGGACACGATTGAGGTCGTGCACCTCTGGGCCGGGTCCGGGAATTGTGGCCATTGCCACTGCGACTGCGCCAGCTCCACAAAAGAGCGATTGCCCGGGACAAGAAAGCCTGACGGCGGGGAGGGGAATGAGAGGGATCTGGGCAGTGCAAGGGGATCAGATTGGGGAGCACAGAGGAACTCCTCTGCTATGTGTGGCTGGCTGCGTTCCCAGACATCGAGGCAGACAAAGGAAAAACGAGCAGAAAAAACAAACCCAGGCTTACTACAAAGGGAAAAATCAAAATGAAAAACCCGCAGTGTATATAAATGTGTTTCCGAATTTTTAGCCAGATTCCAGATTTCATACAGACCCGGATGGGTTTTCTGGAAACCCTAGAGATTCCAAAAGCACCTTTTTATATGATATCCTTATCTTATGTTTTCATTTATATGAACCTTAGCAGCTTTTGTTGTTTCAGGAGTTTGTTCTTGATAAAATATTATATATTTCTTACTGAAAAGTTAAACACAACTAAAAAACTGGTTTAAAAAAAAGCTTAAAAGTATGCAATGAAATGTTTGAGATGCTGAAAGCTTTGTAAATTTATTTCATAGCCTACTTTTGGTCGCCAATTCTTTAGATTTCAATTCGGTTTTGATAGATATTTCTTTTTTCAATATTCTTTCCTTTTATTTTAAGATATTAATGATGTCAAATTAAAGAGAAACGTTGCCTACTCTTAGGCATCTAAAATATAGATTTAAAATCTCTAGTTTAAGGTTCTTTTAGGGATTTGATGTAATTGGTTTTTTCACAAACTTAAATTGTTTCCTTTGCTTAAAAAAAGTTTTATTAGATAGAAAACCTTAATATTTACCAAATTTCTTAATTGCAAAGTTATTTTAGTGTTCAGTTAATTCCATGGAATTATTGTTTATTTGACAATGACCGTGAGATGCGGACAGGGCTTTGGGCTGGCCATATCCATGTACAAGTCAGTCCATGTGCATATATATCCCGATCCCCCATCCTGTGCTCCTGCTCCAACTCCGACTCCGACTCCAGCTATGTGCGTATGTTTATATATTTACGCACAGTCCTCTCCGCCATTGTGGCCATCTCTGTCGCTCGCACAGCAGCCCTCTCTTTCGAACTGTCTCTGGTCTCTGGTCCCTGGTCTCTGGTGTGCTACCCGTCTCTATCGATTCATTTCATTTTGCTGGTCATTGAACTGCCGAAAAAAGCCAAAAGCGACAGATGAATATTGCCATCATCTCTCTTCCACTGCCACTGCCACTTCCGAAAGCCACCGGTTTTCCCCACTTCCTTTGTCTGGGAAAATGTCTGTCTGATCCCCCAGCTCTCGGATTTTCCTCGTACCCTTCCCGGATTTTTACTCACACTCCGAAATGGACTTTGCCGTCGTCTGCCATTGTTCTGGGGAATTTTTTTATTAATTTAATTTCAATAATATGTGTGAGCTTAACCTTTAGTTACTTTTGCCTGGATTAGTGGTATTTTTTAAGTCTATTCGGCTTAAAATATAATAATCTCTGTTAATTAATAATTGGTCCCTTGTCTTTGCAGCATATTCCCTTTCTGCAGGAGAAGAATTCGTTCTACAACGTTTCGTGTATTTTAACATTGCCGCCATATCAGAGGAAGGGCTATGGGAGATTACTCATCGATTTCAGTAAGTTTTAAATTTATTAATTTTCAGAAATTTGTATAAGATTAAAATATGAAGTATTCGTTTAAATGGTTCTACCATCATCTATCATATAATTTTTTTAGACCTTTGTTCTGGGTACATACTAAGCATTTTTATACCCGGTACCCATAGGGTACAAGGGTATTATAAGTTAGTGCCAACCGAGAATGTATGTAACAGGCAGAAGGAGAAATCTCCGACCCTATAAAGTATATATATTCTTGATCAGCGTCACTAGCCGAGTCGATCTAGCCATGTCCGTCTGTCCGTCTGCCTGTCCGTGTGAGACAACAGACCTCAGAGACTATGAGAGCTAGAGTTACCAAATTTGGTGACAACATTGGAATCTTTTGCACGCAGATCAAGTTTGTTTTAAAATTTGGCCACGCCCACTTCCGCCCCCGAAAATCATAAAAAACTGTTTATAAGCCATATGCGTGATTTCGGCGTAAAGTAATTATATAGACCTAATAAGTAGGCAATCGTGGACGTGTTCTGAAAATTTGAGTAAAATCGGATGATAAACATAGTAGTTATTAAACAATGAAGTTTCTGAGAGAGAGAGAGCGCGCACGTGCGTGTTGCTCAAAATGTTCCTAGCAACATTTGTCTTTGTTGGGTGTTGCTCAGTATGTTCCTAGCAACATTTGTCGCTTTTGACAGTTGCCCAACATGTTCCTAGCAACATTTGTCTTTGTTGGGTGTTGCTCAACATGTTTCTACCTATATTTGTCTCTATTTGTCAACATTTCCTTTTTTCCATGTTCATGTGCTGGTTAATTTTACCCACAATGCTTTGGGTACCGGGTATCTCACAGTCGGTCACACTCGACTGTAGCTTTCCCACTTGTTAACACTGGAAAGGTATTTTCCCATAAAAATCATCTCCTTTTTTCAGTAAATCAATCGATACCGAATTGGCTCAATTTCTTTGTTTATTAAAGCGATGAAAATATACAAATGAGTTTCAAGAAAGAAATTTTCTATGTAACCAAAGCTAAAATTATATCAAATTGGGTGTGCTGTCTCAAGTTTCCAAGAAATCTTGAATTATTTCGATAAGAAAATAAATATTTAGAGTTTACAAGACTTATAAAGATTGGAAGTGTTCAAATCTATCGAATAAATATAGTTCCAAGTCCTAAAAGAACATCCAATTCATAAATCAATCTTTTTAAGCCAATAAAATGAGCTTTTTCCTTCCCAAAACACATATTTTAACTAATTGGCTTCATTTCCGCTTACATTAAAACATTAAGGAAGAATTCTTTGGACCCTTTTTGCAATTCTTTAACTGGAACGCCAGACTGAACCTGAAATTATATCATATTGGCTGGAGTGCCTGAAATGCCAATAAAATTGCACTTAAATGAGGCCTGTTAGTAATAGTATATTGGCCTCCTTTAAATAATTAGCCACTAAAGATTTGCTGGCTTTTATTGATTCTTTCTTTTACCGGCGTCTTATTTTCCATCTTCTTCTCCTGACTCATAAGTGTGTGTGTCTGGTGTGTTCAGTGTCCAGGTGTGTGTGGAATATAATCATCATTGCATGAGAAAAGCCAAACATGAAAGAGACTTTTGGCTCAGCTTTCCAATTGCAGTTTCCCCCATCTCTCCCTGCTCCTCTTCCCCTGCTTCTGCTGCTTCGTCTTCTTCAGGTGCAGAACATGCAATTTCTGCATCAATTAAACGTAGACACACACACACATCGACGCTGGTGCATAAGTAATTTTTAGCTGCTGCAACGAAAATTGTTTAAAATTAATCCAGGCCCACACGAGACAAGACAATAAAAAAACACTCACTCTCGCATAAGCAAGTTTCCCCAAAAAAAATGGCCAAGAAAAAAATTATGAAAAAAAAAGGAATTACCCTGCTGACAAAGAGAGGGGGAGTAGCAGAGGAAGAGGGGCCGAGAGACAAAGAGAGCGGCACTTGAGTCTTGAGTCATACATTCGGCCGCTTCAATGGCGTCGACGCCGACAGCGTCCCCAGCAGCGGCGGCGGCGGTTTCTATGTAAAGTCAATACATGCAACGCCAAAGGGGGGCGCTTGGGAGGCACTGAACGAACGTACGAACGAAAGAGCGAGCGAAACGACATTGACCTTACACAGAGCCCCCCCCATACACACACACAGTCAGGCACAGAACCAAGTGCCGGCCGGCAAAAAGAGTGATGGTCAAAGTGAGACAAAGAGCGGCGGGCTCCAAAAGTGAGAGAGAACGAGCGGGGTGCACAGAAAATAATTGGTTAATTGAATCAATTATATGTATTTGTTTCATTCAAAAATCAAGGTTCTTTTACTGTGTAAGGAATATTTATTTAACCCATTTAAATTCAATGCTTTAGACAAGAAATTGTAAGAAAGCACGTTGTAATTATATTTTATGGAAAAGCCGTAAAAATTTCCTATTTCGTATGATTATCCACGGACGTGTACCGTTGTGTTTTATGCTATGAAAGCTCCAACCCGTGTCTGAGTGAAAGTCTCAGAAAAGATCACTTAAAAGTAATTTACCTAGAATCCCAAAAAAAAAAATGTCTAGTCATTTTTTATATTCCACAAATAGTTCATTTTGTAAATTATCTTTTTCTCTGTGTTAGAGAGAGCGAGCCAGCGTGCAAATCATTTTCGTCATCATTAACTGGAATTGGTTATTTTGCACATGGCAGGTGGAAGGAACACTTTGCAGACAGACCAGGGGTTAACTCAGCCCACCACTCCCCCCGAAAATCAACCAAACCTAACCTCACACCCCGTTACTGTCGGCAAGAGCGGGTTGGCCATAGAGCATTTACGTCCAGGTGTAATAAATGCAGCACGCAAAATGCAAATGAGGGGCGAAAATTTAAAGGGGCGCACAAGGGTGGCCGGCCACCCTAATGCATTAATTAATACAACTTTCTAAAAACCCACTAGCAAACAAAATTTAACCAAAGGTTGCCAAAAATATTCCAAACGTGCCGCTTAAAGTTTTTGCTTTTATCTTTTGGGACTCCCGCGTTCGAAAAACACCCACAAAAAGTATACAGTAGTTATTCTGTAATGAAAACTTAGAAGTAATTCTTAAAATTTAGATAAAAGTCTAAAGATACAATCGTTTTTTCCACTTGTGTAAGCTGACGATCGAAACTATTGGCTTATATGACTTTCTCATCTCTATTTTAAGTACAATTAAATATTAAAGTTTTTTTTTTTTTTCATTCGTGCAATAAACTGAGCTTGCATGAATATAAACTCGCGAAACAACTGGGCAATTAAATGTTCATTTTATGGAAGTTGGACTGTAGGCAAAATTCACCAGACACAACAACAGCTGAAGAGCAACAAAAACAACAACTGTTGGCGGCAGACAACAAAGGTCAGGACAGGTCACAATGAAAGGGCGTCGTCCTCTTTGGCGAGTACAAAAGAGCGAGTTACGGTTACTCTCTTCTCTATTTGTCGCTCAGACTCTCTCGCTGCTCATTACTCAGTGCTTTCCGCACTCTTGTAGTCGCAAAAATAAAAAAAAAATTTTAAAACATGCATAGAAATAATAATTAGAGCCTTGCTAATTTGAGTTAAAGTTGCAGTCACCGTCTCTTTTCCGCATTTTGCGTTGATTTTCATTCTTTAACTCATTACTGTTCGTTCGCAGCGCCTGTGGCTATGCAACAACAATGTTGCTGCGTCAGCGGCGAATGTGCGAGTGCGAGTGTGTGAGCGAGACTGCGAGTGCGAATGTGCGAATCAAAATGGATCGATAAAGTCGTCTCGACGTTTCCACTCACACTCCCCTTTTAACTCGCACCCGCTCCTGTAGCGTCTCGCCGCTCGTGGATTTATCGCGGCGAAAAGGGATAGGATGGAGAGGCGAAGGAACGAGACGCGGCGAAGTGCGGCACAAAGAAATCAAAGTGCCACCCGAAAACGCCCTCTTGCGGCCAGAAGTCGCGGCAGAAGCAGGGACGCGGGCATCCCCCTTTGGAATGCATTAAACTGTGCACAGTGGGGCAAAACAAAAATCGTCTAGCTTGAACAGGAAGTTTGAATTGTTTGCTAATTAGCTGCTGCCTAGCTATACTATTACAAAGTAATTTACTGTCAGCGCATAAATCACATCAAAATAGTCCTGTAGGCTTGTAAAGAACTGTGCTATAAAATAAGAATTGGCTTCTGAATAAATTAATTAAAGATAAATCCCACTCTTTAATATCTTATAGTTTGACCATTTTTTATACCAATCTTTTACTTTTCCGCACTGTGCACAGCCGTGCAAAAGTAAAGCGGTGCGTTTTGCCTGTGGAAGCTTTTGCCGTCGTCTCTTGTGTGCTTGTGTGCGTTCAACCCTGCACTCGTCCAGCCAGTCAGCAGGATTCTTCCCCCTGGCCCCTTGCCACTTCGCTAATTCTCGCCACTCTTCTCCATTCCCGCTCTCTGAAAAAGCCTCCTCAGCTGTGTCTGCCATTAAGTGTGTCCTGCTCTTTGCCGGTTCTCCTCTGTTCCTGTCCCTTTTCTCCACAGCTGCTTCCATGGGCGGAACTAACAGAGGGTACTTATTTAATTTTTGTCTAGACTAAATTGTAATTTGGGTTCGGAGTTGATAAATGCTCAAAATTCTTAACAAAAAATATAGAAAAACGAATGAAATGAATGAATGAATAAAAAACTAAGTGAAATATTTATATTTATTACGATTTAAAAACAAATTCAAAATAAAAACAAATTCAAAAAAATTGGTTTCTTAAAATATTGAATTTTTTTTTTGATTTTCAGCTTTCTATAAAAAGCCATGGTACGCCCATGTTCTTCTTCTGGACTGAGTCCCTCTCTCTTCTGCAGCTCCTACACTGCTGCTTCTTCTTCTGCGTCTAACGGTTTTTTCCGAGCCTGCCTCAGTGGATTTCGTGTTGTGTCCTCGTACTCTCTCTCGTCCCCGTCAATTTACTTAGCTTGCAATATTGTCGTTGTTGTTGTTTCGGCTCCTTTCCTTTCTTCCCTTGCTGCTTTTCTGGGTTGCTGTTGTTGTTATCTAGAGACGGGAATTGTTGCTGCCAGACGGCTCTAGAATCCAGAATATCAGTTTTTTGGGGTGGGTCCTTCTGGGGTGACACTGGCGTTGGGTTGAATGTACGCCAGAACGTTGTTTAAATGTGGCCGCCCCGATCCCCTTGAATACTTTGCGGAATCCTGTCTAGACACAACACGCACACACTTAAAGCCTCACAGTCACACGAACTCACACACATTCACACAAGCGAATCAGAGGGCGGGCCCAAAGTTGGTCACCATAAATAATACGCCGGAACTCGAGGAACTCCGAACTCACCTCCATCCGTAGCATACTTCTTGGGGTCTAATTTTTAACCCGTATCCTTTTTCCGCCTTACTCGCAGGCTACTTGCTGACCCGCGTGGAGGGAAAAATCGGCTCGCCAGAGAAACCATTATCCGATCTCGGGCTGATCTCGTACCGCTCTTACTGGAAGGATGTTCTGTTGGATTACCTTTGCAATCGGTCGGGCAACACGCTTTGCATCAAGGATGTGTCGCAGGTGAGCTTGAGGAGATGCGTTCTCCGTCATTAACTATCAAGGCTAAAATGTAAATACCTGCAGGTTTCCCTGCATTTACTTCGTAAAATATTAGCTCATTAAAATCAATTTTCGTAGCCCTAATGTAAATTAAAACCCAACTTTTTAATTTGATTATTTTTTAATGTTTTACCATTTAATGCAATCCTAGGAAATGGCCATATATTCATATGACATTGTAAGCACGCTGCAGGCTCTGGGCATGATGAAGTACTGGAAGGGCAAGCATATAGTTCTCAAAAAGCAGGTAAGTCCGGAAAATGGTTTTAAAAAGGACTCTCCAACTGATCCATATATGTTTCTAGGACGTCCTGGATGAGTACGAGGAGAGAGTGAAGAGGAGAGGAACCTTCCCCAAGATCGATGACTCCTGCCTGAGATGGCAACCATTTATCCCCGTTCAACCGAGTGCATCTCCATAACAACGTGGTTGGAAGCATGCTAGAGCATGCTTTGCGGACGCCGATGACGATGACGAATCCTTGGCCCCGAATTCCTGATTTTAGAGATTTTATTTTATTTTTTTTAGTCTTCTTCCTTCAATTCTAGCGAAACTTGGTGTATTTTTGTATTTTGATGTGCTGCAAAAGGTAAATAATGCCTTAAAAACGGACCAAAATCAGCGGATATATGCCAGAGATTGTACAATAACTTATGCAAATATTTACTTAAAAGCATAATACACAGATAGACCATGTTTCACTACGAATTGCAGGTACTCTTCAGTAATTAGAAGCTTTATTCAAATTTTTACTATGTGTTTATAGATTGTAAGATTTAAAGTAGTCGTATGTGTCTGTGTCTGTGCTTGTTGGTAGTTTTAATTGTAATAATAGTATCGTAGGTCAATAGTAAAATTCTCAAAAAAAAATTGTATAAAAAGATAAGGAAAATATACTCGGTTTACGATCAAAAAGCCCTGTCTTGAGATTGGGATTAGGATTTTGAGGAAGATGCTCTCATCATCTGGGAGATGAATCATGGAGAAACCGAATACCAAAATACGGTGAGAGGTGAGTAAAGGAGGCTTATGTGTGTGTGCGGCAGCAGTGCAAAAAGCACACACACAAACCCGAAGGAGTGGATACCCAGACAGAGAGACGAGCGCATTGACATTGTCGCTTAGTCCCGAAGAGAGAGACAGGTAGACGGTCGTCAGGGGGAAGGTGAGGTGGTGGTGGGCACACCAGACAGGATGTCCCGGAGCGAGGGGCAGAGGGGGCTAACCAAAAAGCATACATATGCACCGGGGACCCGAGCGAGAGTGGCAGCAGCAGAGAGCAACGACTGCCGAATTGCAGGCGAAGAGAGAGAGAGTGCACTGTGGTAAATAAATTAATGAAATGTGTTAAATTACCTACCTTCCTATACCTACTTATAGAAAGCCATGTCTAGTCGGACTAATACATATATTTACAACTCGAACTATATAGAATAAATATTTATATTTAAGGGCAGTTTTAGATAAAATTAAAAAAAGATTGCTTAATAATTAATTTACTTAAAATCTACAAATTAATTTACCACTTACTGAAGGACTAATAAAGATACTAAAATTCAAAAGTGACCAAATTTGGAGTCCATCTTTAAAAATTATTATTTTAACAGTTTTGAAATGAGATATTGTAAAGGCAAATCTTTTTCCCTTCGTTGAACAACAAATACCTAGGTAGACAACTAATGTGCATACATCTGCATACATCTGCCAATTATTCTAGAAATTCACTATTTAAATAATCTACCCCGCGAAATTGATTAGTCAGAATGAATGCGCCAGTAAGTTAAGATCTTAAAATGAACATGACAAATAACTCTGATCCTTAGAAAACTGTTAAAACTAAATTAAATTCTAAAACTACAAAATACTTGTGCGACAAAGTTCCCCAAAATCTGCCATTGTGTGTGTGTTGTGGAAATTTGTAGAATCAATCATGTGGTCGCTTATTGAAAGCGGAAAGTTTGCAATCCAATATCAAAATGAATCAATACGCTAGTTGCTTTTTTCCTGGAATGTGTGCAATCACGGTTTCATTACATGCTCATAGTTTCCAGAAACAATATTTAGTGAGAAATCGGAGGGGCGTTGTGTGATAAAATTAGAGCTTTATCTGTAGTCCCAGCCCACTGTACCAAGCTTTTTGTTGCAGTCTGTTTGCTGGTGGTGTAGATTTATAACAAAGGAACTCGAATGAGACCTGGGAAGTGTATATACAGTAAAAATTCCATAAGTTTTAATAAGAGAAAATTAAATTATATTATTATTCAGCCTTGAATTGGACAGATTTAGAATTTTATCAGAGCTTTAACTTTTCTGATGCTAGAATTCCCAAAATGTTCTAGCACTGCTCAGCTATCGCTAGAAGTTGGGACTTTATTAAAAGAACTAACAAACCGAATACACTAAAATTATTAAGTTCTCGGGTCTGTGATCTTCTTCTTAATCTTAAGATAACTCAAAAAGTAACGATTAGATACAAGTTTTTTAACATGTTTTCAGAGAAAACATAAATAGAAGTTATTTATTTTCGTTCATCACCCTGAATTACCACTGTACCAACATATGCATTTTCCGTCTGTGTGAGTGCATGTGCATGTGGGAGAGGAAGAGGAAGCAGGAAGCAGCAGCAGACGCCAACGTTGGCAGCGACAGCGGCAAGGCAGCGGCGCCGGGACGACGTCGCTCTCTTGTGCCCCGTGTGTGTTGCCATTTCTTTCGCACAGCGGCGCCGCCACAAAAGGGGGCCGTCGCAGGGGGGCCGCTGCCTCTGCCGACGTCTGCGAATAAAATTCGCGCATTTGGGCTCTTGATTTGCCGGAGACTGAAAACGTTGAGCATTTGATCGGCAACAGCCGGCGTTCGCGGTTCTCTTTTCGTCTTCGTTCTCTTCTCACATTGCCTTTGCCATTTTTCGGTTTATCTCTGTGGGCAGGAAAATCGGCCGGGCCATATAAAATAAAAGGCCAGACAGTTTCTGGGCTTTGGCACAGTCGTTCATTCCGCACCAAATGGGAGACAACAACGTGGAGAGGAGAGCGAAGAGCAAAGAGCAATGGGCAAAAAGCAATAAGCAATGAGCAACAAGCAACAGAAAATATTCACGAAATACGCGTGTTGTGTCCGAGTGCGTGTGTTGGTGCGTGTGTGAAGCGAAACTGAAGAAAAATGCAACGGAAGTTGTCAGCGAAAAATTCAACGAGAAACATTCGCAAATAAAAAGTTGAAAACGGAACAGCAAGCATATTGTGAAATTGCGAGAGACTCCAGAAAAAAAGAGAAGGCGACACATCAACGTGGTTTCTGGAGCTTCTGGGTTTTTCTACCAAATGGAATTAAAAAGAACACAAAGGAAACGGCGAAAGAAGAGCGGTTTATTTTTAGCATTTTGATATCACAAGGCAGTTTTTTTTGCTACACTACGAGAAAAAAGAGAGCCGTAGAAAAATGACGCAAATGTTTGCCCATGTGTGTGTCGGCGACCACATGATTCTACATATTTCCACATAACCCACACAAAGGCAGATTTTGGGGAACTTTGTCGCTCAAATATTAATTTTAGATAGAAGACTTTTTTTTTTGTTTAACCCAGACAAAGCTCGCACACAGACACCACGCTCTTCTTTATTTGCGAAATGCCCAAGGTGTGCGTGTGTGCGAGTGATCGAATTTTTGCTGGGGGCTTACATTTTGTTCGCTCAGGGTTAAGGACAAGAACAACTAAAACAGCGGCTTGGCTAGAAAAAAAAGCATGTGCAGCGAGGAGAGAGAGAGAGAGCGAGGAGTGGAGCGCAACACCCACACACAGCCAGACACAAGCAGACAGCAGACATGCAGTTTTTGAGGTTAGGAATGCCCCACCCAAGCAATGGCCGCTCATTTATATACTGCAAATATAAATATATACATGCATATGTACATATATACACTGGGGTTATATATACAGCGGCTGTCGCGCAGAAATTCGCAATTATTCACAGTCCAAAGCTGTTCGCGATCGCAGGTTTATGAGGCGTTGTAAAAAATGGAAGAGGAAAAGAAAACCGAAACAGCAGTTAAAAAATACTTTTGCAAAATTTTAATACGCTTACACAGACAGCAAAGAGAATTCGCAAATGTGTTGAAGGCACGTGTGTGTCTCAGCGGTGTTTTTGCGATTTCTGCCAGTGTATGTGTGGTGATCACGCACGTATGTAGCTTCGGTTAGTAACAGAGATCGGGAGAGCAGAGAGCCAGAGAGAGCTTAAAACGCCGGTTCTTTTCGTTTTTTTCCCCGCTCTCGACGTTTTTATGCTCATCTTTTGTCGTATTTCTTTTTGCCTCCTCCTCGTAGCTTTCATTTCTTCTGCTTGTTTCTTTACAGCGTTTCAAATATAGAATATCAAGGGTCTGCCAGACGAATCGCAAAAAAAAGAAAAAAGGAAAGAGAATTTGCTGAATGAAAAATGTAATAATTCTCCGCCCGGTGACGTCATGTGCTATGTGGTCATTAGCACTCCAGAGTTTCCGACGTTTCATGTTCTCTTCTCTCTCATATGACTAATTTTGTCATTGTTTTTGGCCAGTGCTACCAGAATTCCAGCGGAAATAAGCTAGGAAAAGGTAAAACCGAACTCCTTTATAAAGCTTAAACCAAGAAACTAATTAGATTTACTTTAAATATGATTGAAATTAGGTTTTTGTTTTTACAGTGAACTATATAGTATGACGGAAATAGGTTTTAAAATTTTCAGGCCTATTATTCTTGACGTTTATTATTACTTCAATTGAGGAAAGACATTATTTTTTTTAATTATAGGCTTATAATAAAATAAAAAAATATAAATCTCCCATCAAGACATATTTCCTGCTCTAGTTTTTCCTTGATTTTTTATTTTAAAATATTTAATCGTCTTGAAAAACAATCATTTTAGATTATCTTTAGAATTTATTCTTGTTGCTTAAAACAGCCTATTTCCGCTAAAACATCTTCTGGCAGCACTGTGCTCATATGACTAATTTTGGCATTGTTATTGCATAAAATCCGATGTGGCGTCGCATGAAGTCATCGAGCACAACTACAGAGCCCGCGGAGATCGTTAACCTTAAAGCTGGGACACACAACACAAGGCACAAGGTCGTTGTTTCCCCCCACCTCCACGCCAGGAGGGGAGGGTGAGGCTGGGCAGCGAGGCGCGGTGAGCCGTCGTCTCCATTTGCTGCAGTTTTGTTGCCAGGCGGCTGAACATCTGTCTCAGAAGCCTGAAAACCTGCCGACTGGGCTCGGCTTTATATCTACATCTTCAACTCAGTCTCCAACTCCAACTCCAGCAACAACTGCAACTTGGATGTGTTCCTTCCCAGCTGAAAAAGTCTCTTACCTTGCGCGCTAATCAGTGACCGGGGCTGGTTTTTATATACAGTCAGGTACCTGAAGTAGCGCGCGTGGTGCCAGACATATATCTTCTCCGACAACGCATACCTCGCGAATCGCGAATTCCGAATCCTCGAAAAGAATCCCACATGTATCAACTGTCTCCCATGTCTATTGTACTTCATCAGGTGCTCTGGTGTGCCCCGAAACCCGGCACATGTTGAAGTACACTCAATATGAGGCGATTTCCAAATGAAATAATGTCCGTGAAAAGTGCTTTTTACATTTACATATATAAATTAATAAATCTTTAAAATTAACCTTGAAATATATTAAATATTGAAATCGATTAAATTTTAAGTGTTCAAAAGTGATGAGATAATCAATAAACTTGTATTTTATTCTAAATAAGATTTATAAAAAATGGTTTTATTTATTTGAGGGTTTTCAATTTCCGAAGCATTCCAATTTAAGCCTAAACTAAACTTATAGACGTTAAAACATCATTAGAGCCGAACTGTTAGAGGCTCAAAAATCTATTTATTAAAATCTCAGGCTTGTGAGGGGTTTTTTTTACCACTTATATTTTATTTTTTGTTTCTTGCTATCGGATGTTCAAACGGAGCTAAAGTTAATAAATAATTCAACCAGTTCATATTTAAAGTAAAGGTAATTTTATTTACATTGTCAACTCAGCTTTTTTTTTTATTATTTGGACCAATCTAAAAATGTCTAATTTCACAACTTACTTTACTCTAATCCTAAACAAGAAAAAAAATATATGTGAATTTATGGATACCGGTTTAAACTTCAAAGACCTGGCCTGAAAATGAAAAATTTCGTACCTGCTAAATTAAACATTATGCTCTTCCTGATAAATGCTTCCTTTCACTTTATCATAATATTCACAAATATTTTAATACAAAATTAAATTAATGCATATTTATGGCGGGAGGCCAAATAAATCTTACAGCTCTATGGACAAAAGCAACTAAATATATATTACATATCATATTTATATAAATTTAAAGAAATTTTAATAGTTTTGGACGCAAAGCTTTTTGTCAAGTGTGAATTGTTCATACCATAAAACTATCGATAAGTTATCTTTACCTACTATCACGAAATAGTGTGACCAAATCAAACAGCACAGTCATTTAATAGTACTATTTTATGAAAAGAAAAATTCAGAACTTGTGGCCAAATCATTCAAGTTAAATTTGAAAATAAAGTCAGTTAACAAAAATTAAAAAAATCGGTCTCCCGCTTTATGCATTTGTAAGAATGCCTCTTTGGTATTCTTTTTAGTATCTTGCGCACGGCGAGCCGTAAGCCATTTTTTGGCGTTCCCAGTGCGTTCACACTGACCTCCTTAAGGTTATCGGCATAACAATTTTTGTAAATTCTCGACTTTGCCGTTTTTCGATTCGCCTTTAGTTGTCAAAATTCCGACTGCCGCGCCCACACCCGCCCATTGCCGCCTGCTGGACTAGGAACAGGATCATCTACACCGCAACGAGTTAGGAAAAAGAATAAAAATGCTGCGCTCCCTTGCAACAACACGAAACGAAATTGGGGCCCTTCGCTCGGTCCTCCTGCGATCGAATACTAACGCCGCCTATGTCCGCCGATCCGCCGGAAATGTGGGAGTTCGCGCCCTCAGCAGCCAGCTGATCAATGCTCGGAATCTCCAAAATATTAGGTAAAATCCCCCGCACAAATCTCTCTCTGCGCTACGTTTCGTTGAGGTTAGAAATGGTTGTGTAATATTGCAAAATGCGTACGCACTGCACTGAGATTCGTGGGCGAAGGGGGGCGATGATTGACAGGCGCCGTGTCCCAAGTATTTAGCATCAATCAAGGCACACATAGTACCTATACGTACATTTGTATGTTTGCGTGCATAGTGCGTGCTCCACCGCTGATTTGTTTTATGGCCAAGGTCGTATACACGCTCCCCCATATCGCATGATGCGTGATAGTGGTGCCTTCAGCTGATTTCTGTTTCGGTGATAAGCTGGAAAATTCGTCTACGCGAATTGCCAATTTGGCGATTTGTTTACATCGTGTGCGTGTGTGTGATTGAAGACTAATGGGTGCAAGTGTGTGTGTGTACGTAAACAACAACAAACGATCAGCTGACGATTGCGGCCATAAATAAGCCCATCGAAATTGTTTAAGCCTTAAACTAAATCAATTAGAGGTCATGTAGGGCGAATGGTTTTTAATTTAAAATTTATCTAGGGATTATTATTGAATATAGTTTAAAATCTGATATAATGAATATAATAATACATAAAATAGATAAATAAATACCCAAAATATCATTTAAATATAAAAGTTAATTCAAACTGTATCTAAAAGTCTCTACTTCCTTCAACAGGTCCAAATTGGCCAACAGGCAGCCGCAATCCTTGACCGGATGGAGCTGCAACTTCGCCCGTGCCTATGCCAGTCTGCCCGAACACTTGAGGGTGCCGCTGCCCGCCCTCTCGCCCACCATGGAGCGCGGCTCAATTGTCAGCTGGGAGAAGAAGGAGGGCGACAAACTCAACGAAGGTTGGTAGGCCAAACAACCCTTAAACACCTGAAACCAATAAGTTAACCTGCTAAATCCACTCATTCAGGTGATCTGCTGTGCGAGATCGAGACGGACAAGGCGACCATGGGCTTCGAAACGCCCGAGGAGGGTTATCTGGCCAAGATTCTCATTCAGGGCGGCACCAAGGACGTGCCCGTCGGCCAGCTGTTGTGCATCATTGTGCCGGATCAGGAGAGCGTAGCCGCCTTCAAGGACTTCAAGGATGATGGCCCGGCTGCCGCACCAGCTGCCGCTGCTCCAGCTCCGGCAGCAGCCGCAACAGCGCCGCCGCCGCCACCTGCTCCGGTTTCTGCCCCAGCCGCCGCTGCACCTCCAGCACCAGCACCAGCCGCTGCTGCACCAGCTGCAGGAGGTACGGGCCGTGTCTATGCCAGTCCGATGGCAAAGCGTCTAGCCGAGGCACAACAGCTGCGACTACAAGGTTGTTCAATCCTAACTAATGCCAGTCTCTCCCAGTCTTCTCGCCTTCCATTTCCATTTCATTCCATTCCATTATATTTCGTTGTGCGTGCAATTCGCTTGACTAAGAAATCCATCCATATTCCTCTTACTGAAAAGCATGAGCCATCTCATTTATAGCCTTACCCCCCTTGTCCAATTGTTCTGTTACTAATCCGCGGCTTTTGTGTGCGCAGGCAAGGGCAGTGGAGTCCATGGCTCAATTAAATCTGGTGATCTTGCAGCCCAGCAAGCGGCAGCCAAGCCAGCAGCCGCCGCTGCGCCCGCCAAGGCTCCCAGGGCAGCCGGCGCGCGTTTCGAGGACATCCCAGTGACCAATATGCGAGCGGTGATCGCCAAGCGTCTGCTGGAGTCCAAGACCCAACTGCCTCACTACTACGTCACTGTGCAATGCCAAGTGGATAAGGTGAGTGATGATTAACGATCCTTAAACAAAAGTAAAACCAAATATTCCCCTTCTTTGCCTGCAGCTCCTTAAGTTCCGCGCCGCGGTTAACAAGAAGCACGAGAAGTCTGGCACCCGCGTATCCGTGAACGACTTTATCATTAAGGCTGTGGCCATTGCCAGTCTGAAGGTGCCCGAGGCGAACTCTGCCTGGATGAACACAGTTATCCGGCAGTACGACGATGTCGATGTATCGGTGGCGGTTTCCACGGACAAGGGTCTGATAACCCCAATTGTCTTCAATGCCGACCGCAAGGGCATCATAGAGATATCCAAGGATGTCAAGGCGCTGGCGGCCAAGGCGCGCGATAACAAGCTTCAGCCCCACGAGTTCCAGGGTGGCACCATCTCGGTGTCCAACCTGGGCATGTTCGGTAAGGAAATAATACTTTATTAATAAGAATAAAATTAATTATAAAATCTTTATAACTTCGACAGGTGTAAATCAGTTTGCTGCCGTTATTAATCCCCCGCAATCATGCATCCTGGCCATTGGCACCACAACGAAACAGTTGGTAGCGGATCCTGACAGCCTCAAGGGGTGAGTTTTCATTAAGAACCAAGATTAATATTATTATTAAATATTTTAAAAACGTTTTGAGAGTCTCAAAAATTACATTTATTTTTATACCCGGTACCCATAGGGTACATGGGTATTATAAGTTAGTGTCAAACGAGAATGTATGTAACAGGCTGAAGGAGGCATCTCCGACCCCATAAAGTATATATATTCTTGATCGGCATCACAAGCCGAGTCAATTTGGGCATGTCCGTCTGTCCGTTCGTCCGTCCGTGTGAAACAACAGATCTCAGAGACTATAAGAGCTAGAGTTACCAAATTTGGTGACAGTATTGGAATCTGTTGCACGCAGATCAAGTTTGTTTTAAAATTTGGCCAAGCTATAGTCGTAATTTTTGGCTTAAAGTAAATAGATAAAATAAATAAGTAGGCATTTGCGTACGTTTTCTGAAAATTTTAGTAAAATCGAATGATAAACATGGAAGTTATTAAACAATAAAGTTTG
Organism: Drosophila auraria; assembly: GCA_008042615.1. NCBI lineage: Eukaryota > Metazoa > Arthropoda > Insecta > Diptera > Drosophilidae > Drosophila > Drosophila auraria. The sequence goes on along the minus strand of VNJW01005496.1, from coordinate 81,628 downwards.
TATATGCTTCTTCTTCTTCTTCTTCTGAGCCACAAAATCAGTAGCGAAAAAAAGTGTTGCGTGCTTTCGGGCGCAGTAATGCAGCTGCGTACAGCTGCAGAATTAGTCTTTTTTGAACATTGCTCAACATTATTTGCTCAGCTTCATTTGTCAACATTTTTTTTTTCCATGTCCATGTGCTATTTAATTTCATGCACAATACTTTGCGTACCGGGTATCTCACAGTCGGTCACACTCGACTGTAGCTTTCTCACTTCTTTAATTTGAATTTTAAGTTGAGAAAAGAAGATAAAGCGGCTAACAACATGCCTTTGATGTTCCAAAATTAATTATTTCAAGATTTTACAAGATTTGTTTATTTCTTTTAGTGAAATTACTTAATTTTTTTATCAAAACTACATATAAACATACTAAATCCATTGTTTCCTTTACAGCTTCAAGGAAGTTAACATGTTGACCGTTACCCTGAGCGCTGATCATCGTGTGGTAGACGGAGCTGTGGCTGCCAGATGGCTGCAGCACTTCCGCAGCTACATGGAGGATCCCGCCAATATGATATTGTAAACCAACCCTCCTCCGGCACGAACCCTTCACATTTAGAGAGAGACTCCAACGAAAAAAAAAAGAAAAGAAACATGAAGGAAATCACAATTTAGCAGCGGCTTTCTCTAAGCGAGCCGTTTTCGGTCGGATCTAAAAATTATTGGATTTGTGTGTTGATTCTAATCGGTGTTATCTATATATTCGTTATATATGTAAAGTTTTTAAACATTGGCACTCATCCCTTACATATATATACTTGTAGAAATTAAATTGTGTAATATTTGATGTAGTTAATGCAACCATAAACATTAATGATATTCGAATCAACTCAAACTCAAAGTGCTGTAAATTTCCCGATTGATATGCTGCTACATAAACCGATAGACATCAAGGATAATATTATAGTGTATGCTTCGTTCGCATCTGTTGATCATGATCGAGTACGACAAAATGGAAATAAGTAGTTGAAAGTCCAAAGACGCGTTGAATAAACCTAAAAAACACTCACATGAACTAGCCAATTCATAAAAAAAATTACAAATGCATTTTTATTGTACAGTTTTGTGGGAGAGAAATTATGTTTGGGAATTTGTTTTAAAATAAATTCGTACTTGAGGACTTTATATTTTCTATGAAATTCCCTTCCTAAGAAGAACAAACATTCAGATGTTTGTAGACATCCACTTAATATCCTTTTTCTTCGTTGCTAATTTACCAATACAGCGAGGTTGCGACTGGAACCAGTTGGGAATTCTAGTGCAACTCGGGGGATAAATGTGATATTAAAACTTGTATTGATCAATCTTGAACTCTATGTACATATTTAGCCTTAAAGCAAGATTTAAAAGTATTAAATTAAATTTAACAATTACATTTTGTTTTAAATTTTTTTATATTAAAAAAAAAAAATTTTTTTTATAAAAAATTCTTCTGCTTTTTACTCAAGTATTCAGATTTTTAGATATAGCCAATGTCTTTCATTAGTATTCGGTGTTCATTTTCCAAATCAGCGAGGTTGCGACTGGAACCAGTTGAGAATTATAGTGCAACTCAGGTTACAAATGTGATATTATAACAGTTTTCAATCAAACTTTCATTTAAAATTCAGCCCTAAAACCAGATCTAAAATTATTAAATTGTTTAATATTCCTCATAGAAATCGTGGCGATTTTATTATTTCCGTAAAGAAATCCCTTGCCAAAAAACAAAGCATTTATTTTCTTTGGTTTATAGAATTATGGAACTAGTTTATTGCCAAAATGTTACAAACTAAGCAAACACAAGTTGCAAGTATTTACAAGCATAAAGTTAAGCTAATGTCAGTTGGATGTGGAATGTGGAATGTGGAATGGGCTATCCCCTTACCACTGGGCAGGGCCCAGTTGGCTCCACTCGGCCACGTAGACGGCCTGCTTCTCCAGGGCGCCGATCCACTCGGTGCCGCCATAGTCGATGGCGGGCAGGGTGCCCTTGTAGTTGGCGGGCAGGACGGAGGGATCCAGGAACTTGTGCAGCGACTTCATATCGCTGCCGTGGAAGTGCATCTGCAGGAAGAAATTATATTTAAAATATATTTAAAAAAGGCTGGAGAGTAAAATACTCACCCTCTTGTTAAGCTTCTCCTTGACGAAGGGCTTGAAGAGCGACCAGACCATGTTGAAGATGAACGGCTGCTTCACAAAGTGCACCTCCTTCATGCGCAGCGGCATCGCCTCCTGGATGAAGGTGAGCAGGCGCTTGGAGAAGCTCGGCGACAGGGCCTTCACCTGCTTCATGGCCAGGCCATCGAAGTCCATAATGCAGACCACGCCTCGGACCTGGGTCTCTTCCTCGCGCTGGGCAGCAATGTGGACCATGTACAGCATGCGGAACATGTCATCGCTGCTGATCTCGCTGGGATCCCAGAGCTTGCCGCAGTTGACGATCAGGACACGGCGACCCTTCTGATCGCAGTTCTTCAGGACATTGATTACACTGCCCTTGACGAACTTCTCCTTAACCTGCTCCACGAGTAGTCCTCGGACCAAAGCGGCATACTCCTTGCGGAAGGCGGCGGTGGTTTTCATCTGAAAATAATTTATTTAATATTATTTAGAGATCTTTTAAATAGGATAAAATAAATAGGGAATAAAATAAATTTTGTAAAGGCTTGAATATCCCTTAAAATATATTTTTTGCTTTTTAAATATGTTTCGAAAATTGCATAACTGTCATTTAAAAAAAGTCTTCCTTGCGGAAGTCCCAACTGTCGGCAGGTGTGTTGGACATTATTAGATTAAAATCCATAAAAGATAAGGTACTTTTGACCATTGACCACGTCCATAAAATATATACCCATATAAGTTATGCGGCTTCCTATGATGATAAATACAAAATGGCGAATTGGTTCGCTCGACTTATGGCCTGATTCAGTCACTCGACTGAGAATTGTACATTGTACATGCATAAAGCGAATCCGATCGGATCGGATCGAAACGGCGCTTATCGCGGGGGCTTCTCTGCCTGGTCAGCGAGTTCAAAAGCAAAAGTTATCAGCAGTCACAGTCCTGTTGTTGCTTTTTATTTTTTTTTTTTCAGAATGCCTCATAGAGCTGATCGTATGTTTTTCGTTTATAATATCCCATATATCATCTTACCGAAACTATGGACGAGGTGGCAATTATTGGTGGGAGCGTTATAAAGTATTGATTATTATTTTATTGCATCTAAAAAATGGGAAACTTTGGAACTCATAAAATTCTCATCTTTACTTGTGAAAAAGAAATTTCTAGCGAAATTGAAATTGAAATTACTTAACAAGGTGTCTAAAACAGTGCTACAAAATGTCGAAAAAACAAATTCGCACTAAATTTGGTGCCTTAAAAATTGTATTGCATACTTTTAGACATTTTAAAAAGTGATTTCAAAATCCAAGTGACATCTTTCTAATTGTTTCTTGGAATACCAAAGTGTGACTTCTTTCTAATGTTTCTTGGAATACCTTTAACAAATTCCTATAGATTACATATATATTCTTTGGATTAAAATAAATTCTTTCATTAAAAAAGTCCTTTTTTCTCAAACACGTTCCTATTATTACGTTTAATACATCTGTTATACTTCTCTCTGTTCTTCGCTTTCTTGGTTTATTTTTTTGTTCTAATGCACTCGTTTGAACTTAGGTCATAGACCCCATTTCAATAATGTTCCAATGCCCGATGTTTGTGGACTGATAAGAGCCTGCGAGACGTCTTAAACATTTAATAATCACTCTCAAGTAAAGTGAAATCACTTCGGCTTTCGGCGTTGATAAGCTTAGGTCATTGGATCTTGTTTCTAAGGCGGTCGTTCAATATATAAGTATGTATGCTTTCGATTAGGGTGCGAGATGAACTCTTGTGGAACGTAAGTAAAACAAAGATTTGATTGTAATGTGGAATACAGTGGGGTCCAGGAATAATTTGATTAAGTTTTTATAATAACTAAATAACTAAAAATATAAAAATAAAATAAATACCTTACTGAAGTGTTAGCTAATAAATAACCCTCTTATATGGGCTAGGAATTTGTGTCTTTTTGGATTTTAATATAATTATATATATAAAATTATAACTGGTTTTTTCCTAGTATTCCATTGCTTATTTGATTTTGGCATTTATCTTTAGGAGAAATCACAATTTCTGCATCAGTTTTCTTAAAATTTATTTCTAGTTTGAGAGATTAAACTGTTTTATTACATATTTGATGACAAATTCTACTTTAATAATAAATTAATAAATATTTAGTGTCCGAAAATATAAATAAAATACCACTTTCCATGTCGGAACAATGGATACCCATAAAGAATGAGAAAATGTGTCTTTATAATTTTGTTAATAGGAAAAATATAGATTAATTAATATAGATTAGATTATAATTTTGACTATTTTTCCATGTTATATAAAGTACTTGGAACTAAATAATAATCAATTTGATATTCTATCTGTAGTAGGCTGCCCTTTGTCCAATTATTTGTTCTAAGATGAATGAATAATTTAGAAAGCAATTGTTAATTAAAAAAAAAGCCTGCCCTAATTTATATGAATTAAAAACAGCATTAAGTCAAACCTTTTACAATAAATTATATTCACTGTATTTTATAGATTTTTTTTAAATTTAAAAATCTATAATATTCTGTTTTTAAAATTATTATATTAAAATTAATTTTTAAACTAAATTTTCCGCTATACTCTGAACTCAAATGTCCCTTAAAATACGCACCTTTTCCAGGGCTCCTTCCGGATAAAAGTGGCAGGCACGCAGGAAGACTGTGAGGAAGGCGTCGTCATCCTTGTAGTTGAGTTCGGGCGTGGCCTTGAGGAGCTCCCTCAGCTTCTTGATGGCCTCCGCCTTGACCTCCTCCGTTTCCCGGAGCTCCACGCGGGCAATTTCCAGGGTCTCCGGCTTCAGATAGCCCAGACGCAGGTTGAAGGCCTCCTCGCTGATATCGATGGTTGCCATTTCGATGTGATTTCTCTCCTATTTGGATGTGGTATGTCGGGGCCTGCGTGTTTTTGGGATGCGAAAAATGCGTTTTTTGTGTTAGTTTCTTCCCTTGATCACTGATTGCTAACCGAAAATTGCAGCACTTTTGATTTGATTCGTTTGGGATCAATTTTCCGTGATTAGTTTGGGGTGGCGATAGGTAGTACTCGTTCTGTTTGTTTTCTTAATTTACCTAACGATTTTCACTGTCTCGAGGGTTTTCGTCAGCGTTCTTCGGTTGTGCTTCCTCGCGACTCGTGCGATTCGAGTCAACTGAATTTCGGTTTGCATTTGAAAACCCTTGTGAGTTAACTTCTATATTATATATCGACGCGACGGCAGCGTCGGCGATAAAAGCAGCGACGCCGACGGAGGCGATCGCAGCCGTCTTGACTCGACTTCCACTTCCATTCCCATTCCTCCTTATCTTTTAGACTAATGGCGCTGAGCTTCACAACACACACGGGGCAGAGCAACTAAAAACAAAAACAAATAATAAAAAAAAACCGAAAAATACTCGTCAAAAAAAGGTCACCATTGCGGCTGTCAATCACCTTACGCCTTTAACCCTCGGGCATCTCAATTGAACCTCCCTTCTAGGCCAGAAAACTCCGACTTTCGAGTCAGTTCCGAGTTTTTGGGCTTATTTCGTCACTGATCGTGATGCTTACACGGCGGGGCCGGAATCTTGAACCCTAGCTCAAATTAGCCTTACCTCTGGCTTTACCTTTAGCTTCAGCTGTAGCTGTAGCTTACCCCTTGATATATCCCCATCTCAAGCACGTAATAAAAGAGACAAAATACAAAATATAAATATCAATTAACGCGAAAAAATAAAGGTTAAGCCAGCCTATTGACAGCGGAAACAGCGTAATGTTTATGAAGCCACTCATAATGCCAATAAAGCATTAAGATAACGCCAGAAGGGACGATCTTAAGGTACCCTGTTAATATGTAATTTAAGGTATGCCATTCAAATAGTAGCATCGAGAAGAAAGGTATATATTTTCTTAGCTTTAATTTCTTAAGTAAAACGATGTATTTTTATTTTTTTCATAAGTTGATATGAGTCCGATTTAATTTAATTAAAGGTTATAAAAATGTGTAGTTATTTCAATTTTATTTATATAATTCTTAATTGCTATTTATGAATTTAATTATAACATAAATCCTTATTTATTCACTTGTTTTTTATTTAAGAAAAATATTTGTAATTGTTTTAAGAACTAGAAAAATGTAAATATTTAAATATTAATAATTAGTCGCCCCCTAAGTAATCAAGTGGTTTCTTGATGATAACTCTTTATAAAATTGTACATTCTTTACTTTAATAAAAACTCGAATAAGTATGAGTTATTATTAACCTTAATAATACTTTACTATTATTTGAGTATTGATTTTTTTTTTATTACTCACACCCTAAGTAATCAAGTGTTCAAGCATATAATATTGACATTAATAATACTTTAATTATTTTTGAATATTGCTTATTTGTTGAAAACTAGCCCCCTAGGCTATCGCATATTCAAGCAGCACTCCCTTCTCTCTTGCAATATTTTAAAATAAATTTTTACATTACTAAAAACACAGATAAATAAAAAAATAGAATACAGAAATAATATTTATTAATTTAATGGAATGTTTGCATTAATAACCCACAATAGTTTCTGTAAAATCTCATTACACAAACTATATAAACTCCTTTAGCCACAACTTCTTACAGGGTATTGGAACTACTCTCGATTAAAGTCCAACTTGGCATTCTTGAGCGATAACAGCTCCCAAAATTATTGTACTCCTCTAGGAGCCTATTATCGAATGTTTCATGTTTTGTGCGTTGGAATTCTAATCGCAGCTCATAATCCTTATCAGTGGCAGCAGCGCTGTCGGGAGTTTTATTTTCTTCTATTATTTTATTTTTTTACTCCACCGATCGGCGGCAGAGAAGCTGACTGCGAAATGTTTTTGTTTTTTCGCTTGTTTTTGTTTTTGTTTCCCGATTAAGTAGGGTTTTTTATTTTTCACACCTTTCGGGGCATTGATTCCGATCGTGGATCCGTCGTTCGTAGCCCGTTATCATTGTTACCCGCTTTTGTTGCTGCATTTCATATTGTTATTATTGGGACGTGATCGGTTCTTTGTTTTGAAATTCATGTCCCAAACACACATAAAATCACTTTGTTACGCTCTTTGCTAATATCGACTTATACGTGTACGTATTCAATTACAGTGGGTTCTCTTTTTGGGGTAAAAATTTATTAAAAAATTAAATACTTTAGAGCGGTTTTTTTTTTTAATTCTTGATAATTTTAAACAAGTTTACACAAGAGATGTTAGTATATTGTTAGATTAATACATTATTTTTTTATAAGAGCTTCTTAGTTAGAGGCTCTAGTATTAATGGTATCTTTCGGTTATATTTAAGAATCTAACCAAAAAAGCGACCAGGCTATTTAGAACATTTAATTCCGAAGGACAATAATAATGTAGAATATTTAGAAATATTTTAGAAATAAAATAACATGATTTATACAAGCTAGAAATATTTTAAAATTAAAAAAAAAATAATTTATACTGGTTAGAAACATATTAATATTAAAAAGAATATTTTATACTAGTTAAAAAAATTTAATATTAAAGAGAATAATAGTTAGAAATATTTTTATTTGTTTTTTTATATTGCTAATGCTTATGGAAAAAATCTTGAGAGGCTACAGGAAAAGTATATTAAGTAGTACAAAGATTTTAAATCGATCCTTTACGAAAAATAAAATATTTATATATAATTGTAAATATTACATAAATACTATACTATACTGTAATCTCATTTATACTTTATTTTAAATATAATAAATAAATATTACCAAAAATAAATAATATACTAAAATCTTATTCTATAGTTATTTATTGTTCAGAAACTTTCTCTTGCTGTTTCTATGTTAAAACTCTGTAATATTTCTTTAAAAACTATATCTTGGTAACTTGTTCATCCTTTCGACATAGTTCTGTACTTGGGAACTGAGAATTACTGTTTTGCCCAACTGCCATATAGTGTAGTCATAGGGCAAAGTCTTCACTCTTGATACGATTCGTATTTGTTGTCGAGGCGTCGACAACTACCTACTTTTGTTGCTGTTGTTTCTTTTATTTCGATTTCGCTTAAGTATTTAACTTGTTCTTTGTTGTTATTGGTTTTGCTTTCACTTATTTGTTGCTAAGTTGGCGAGCGTATTAATTCATTCTTTGGCCTGTTGTTGTTGATTCTTGCCATCGGTGCTGCATCAGCTGGTTTATCGAGCTTCTGTTTTTGATACAGTTGAAGGGGATTTAAAAATGTTGAGGAGATAGCACTCGCTTCCATAGATATTTTGTTTACAAATAGCTGGGCGAAGTGTACAGATTATTTTTGCATTATATTTGCTCAGAAAAAATATGCTAAGGGTGCGAGAAGTAAATGCAGGAAATCTTAACTCTGCACCCATGGAAAAAAAGAGAAAGGAATGTAAACAATTTTAGATAATAATAAAAAAAATTATAATAATAAAACTAGAAGTTAATAAAATTGTTGATAGGAAATACAAATACTCTCTAAATAGTTTTCTCTTAAAAATATTAATTTAAGACATTTCCATGATTTTTAAATTATATTTAATTAAAAAAAAACTTTCTTTCAGAACCGTTAATAAAGAGTTCAAGTTTTCCTAGACAAATTTAAAGAATTAAAATAAAAATTATATTATGGAACAATTTAAACAATTATTGCGACCATTAATGCCTGAAAATCTTCAAAATCAACTTGAAATATCAAGAATCAGTGTTGGACGAACAATATCGTGGTTATATATATCATTGCTTTAGCTTATCATCACAATAAAGACATGTGCTAGACATTTTAGCCGGCTTAGGCCAAAGCCAATCGTCTAAATATACTTATATATAGCCCCCTAAAAGCTAATCGCAAGATTGGCAACGTATACATCACATTAAGGTTTTCATGGCTTCCGTTGATAAGTCGAAAGTCCCCAGCGGAGAAGTCTTTTCATGGCATTTTCCATAGTTCCCGGCGATAAGAATCAAATCGAAATGTTTGACACAGCGTTTCGATTTAGATAAAAGTAAAGGCACAGTGATCTTTGGACATTTGGCGCAAGTCAGGTGAGTAACTGTAACCGGATATATTTAATTGTTTAAGAAAAAACACCTGCACTTTGGCACAATATATATAAATATGGATCGATTGATCGATGTCTTACAGAAATTCACTCACTCAATCGGCCAAAGTTTACCCACTTTCGTGGCATATGTCGAGCTGTTCCCAGTTCGACTTTGATCCTTCAGTAATCGCTGACGTCGGAAGTGCTCAGGGCAGCCATGTGGAGCTAAGTCAATAAATGTGTGTCATCTGTAAAAAAATATTGGCTTTGAGGAAATATTAACATGGGAAATCCATGCATGAATAATCTTTAGCTTAAGTTTTGCGAAAGGGAAAAATGTTGCAAGTAAAAATATAAAACTTTTAATTGTCATGATCACTCCAAAATATATTGGATTGGACTATAGACACGGCTGAGCTGAACTATCATAGGTGAAAAAGTCTATTTTTTTTATAGCCTCCCCGGTGAGGTCAGTTACAGTACAGGTACTTTTTTTAAAGGTATATAATTTGAGGTACTTGACAAAAGGTTTTGAGTGTGCCTAAAAGCTTTTATGGTTTTTTTATACGGTTCCTGGTAAAATATGATAGAATTATTTATGTTAGCTACAAAGTAAGTTCATTTAAAGGTTAGGGAAAAGTATGTTTTTATTTAAACTAAGTTGTAGTCTTAGTTACTGTTTGAAGGGATGATTAGAGTGTATTTCGTAAATAAACAATATACGAAATAAGAATTGAAAACACCGAATTAATTAATTTAATTTAATTAATTAGGACTAAAAAATAGAAAAGTTAAAACACTGGAAATACAGTAATTACTTTTTAAATAAACTAAATTTTAATACCTAATAATTAAAGAAAGACCATATAAACCAGCGAAAACTCATTTAATAATACATATTAAATATTTTGTTAAATATATAAAGTTTAAATAAATAAAAATTATGTTTTAAAAGTGTAAAAAATAAACTTCTTGTATTTGTTTATCAAAACATCATGGATTAAGCTGTCACATCTTCACACTGCGTATACGTAATATTAGTATACGTAATATTTTCTATTTCGTTACTTTGGCTAATTTCGTTTCCCTAGCTAATTTCTATTCACTCACCTTGTTTATATAATAATGTTAAGTAATTAATCAACAGGCTATTTGGCTCTCAATACGTGGTCATTATCTTTATGGCAGCCCGCGCGTTCCTATTCCCCTCGCACATATGTACATATATGGACTGCCATAATTTAGATAACTTAAATGGTGAAAAATGTGTTAAATTTATCAGCCAGCAACACTCAAAGAGTTGATAACGAAATAAGGTGTTTAGTTTAAAAAAGAAACAAAAACTGCAACCATGGCCAAGAGAAACCCACGAAGCGGCCAAGAACAAATGCGCTGAACTTCACCCGGTGGCCTTGGCTAAAGAAAGTTGAGAATTCCAGTTTCAAGAGCTGCTGCAATCAGCTGCTGCAATCGTCAAAAAGAGGCCAAAACAATTGGATTTATTCGAGCGTGGTTAATGTTCGGCCCCCTTGGGGCGTCTGCAAAAATGGCTAATTGATAGATTAACACGCGCTGATATCGCCCAGCGGATTATAAACCAGTTTATTGTTTCTCAAGCAGGCAATAAAATCAATAATAAACAAGCCAACAAGTTGAAGCTTTTTAAAGTTTGTCTAAGGGTTCGATTCTTGGGTTTTAAAGTTGAGCTTTGAGGGATCTTTGCCAGTGTTAAAAAGATTTGCATTTTTTATTCCGCCAATTTTTGATTGATTTTTACAAAAGTACTGAAGTTACAGAAGAAGAAGGATTTATTCTTATTTGGATATATATTTTATTTATTTCCAAATATCTATTTAGATCTTATCTTTTCTTGTATTTATTTCTTATATTTTACTTTACTTTAAACTTTAATGAGAATTGTATTAGTAAATAATTGAATATATAAGCCAACCTATAATGGTACCTATAAATTTTTTTAAAACTAATTTTTTATTTATATTTATATAGTTAATCTGGTACTTATGATACTTACAAATCAATATTATAATTAATATTATTTTATTACTTTTATAGTTTAATTTATAATTTAAAACCTCTCATTAAATTAAATGCAGAACTAAAACCTTTTCTAATTCTAAGAATAAGCTTAGCAATATTATTCTGGTTCTTAGAAATTTAGGAAAAATGTATTTACCTATTTCCTGCTTTAATATTCTATAAATTTATTGAAACGGATTAAATAAATTGTGTTAAAGTTAGTAGTCAGAATCCAAAAGCTTTTTCCAAGTTTTTGGGCTTTTCTCAGTGCTGTGTAAGGCCTTCGGAGAGAGCTTTTTGTGGGCAGTCTCTCCCTCTCTGTATTTTGGTTTTGCGTCCGCCGTTGCTGCTGTCTTTTTGTCAAGCTTGAGTTGGCCAGTTAATTAATAACAAGAGCTCGGGAGCGATTTTCGATCTCAGAGTTGTTTTAGCCGCGTTGCCATTTGGACGTCGCCGCACATTTCGCTCACCTCGACTTGCACCTGCATTCTCGCGTCCTGCCAGCAAAGACACAGAAAAGCCGCAAAATAACATAAACACCCTCCTGCTTCTACTCCTCCGCCGCCATCTCCCTGCCTCGCTTCGTTTTTGGCCAATTGCAAAAAAAAGTTGGTCTACAGTGAAACGTGAAATCTCTTATTTAAAAAAAAAAAAACAGATAAATTAAACATCTCTGTGCTCCGTTCGAGGCGTATATTTCTCTCTATTTTTTTGCGGTAAGTTGCGTTAACATTATGCTCCATAGAAAGCAGATTTTGGGCACTGTAGTTGAAGTTATATATTATTTTTTCCTATTTTTATTTTTTGTTGTTGTACTTTTGGGTAGTGCGCATGCGCAGCTACGTTGACACACTTTCTGACTCCACCTGGCCGCCTGTGCCCACCTGCCACAAGGCAACTTACGGCGCTCTGGCTTTTGGCCATAAAAACAATTACCACTTGCTTTGCCTGCTGACGTTAGCTGCATTTCGTCAGCGCGTGCTGTGGCTCTGTAATAACCGAAAACCCCTCCCCGAAAACATCAGAGATCCCAGTGTAATAAGGCCCACCGTTCATAATATCCATAACTCACTGATCTTCGGTAGCTGATGATATCTGCCGGCGGGTTTGAGTTAAGTGAAAATCGCCTGAGGCAGATGGGGGCGGCCGGGAAATTACACAATTCGAGTGTGTGTGTGAAAATGTGTGCGCGGGGGAAGTGTTATGTTGTGTTAAATGAGTAATTTTCATGGGCTAAAATAATGGGAAATAAAGAGCTTTGAATTGTCGAAAGGGCGTTCGGGTGGCTTCCTTTTATATTTTGGAGGTGTCTACCTCAATAACATTTAATGAATTTTTATTTGGAGGTGTCTACCTTAATAACAAAGGTGGCATTTAATGAATTTCAGCCATTGTTCGTTGCTTAAAACAGTGATTATAAAAATGTTTAGGTAATTGCTCAATTAAATGTATTTTTAGTATTAAATGAAGGGGTCTTAGGCGAAATAAATGAAACAAAATGAAATGGGGGAAACTTACAAAGTTAAATTAAATATTTTTGGCCAAAATAAGGAAACAAAAAAGGCAGAAATTTATTAATTAAACTAATAATAAGGGAACCAGTGAAATTTAATGAAAATAAATGTAAGATTAAGTTGATAAAGTGGTCAATTCATTTATTTAAATTTTTATTATTGAAGATGCCAAATAATAATAATTTAAATCGGATTCTTTATTGCTAGAGATATTTCAATTAAATATTTATTCTAGTCAATTAATTAATGTCAAAAATAGTAGGAATATTATGATGGATATTTGAAGAAAACAATTATTCTATTTATTTCAAAAATTACAAAATTGCTAAGAATATTATTTGTACACTTATGTATATGATGTATTTCTTTATATTATTTTTAAACCGATCGATCTGAAAGTTTAGGGAGCTCTGGAAAAGGGAAATAATAATTTAAGCTAGTTTCTTTATTTTTAATTTTTAATTAATGTCAAAATTAGAAGAAATATTACTATAGATAATTGAAGGAAACCATTATTGTATTAATTTAACCAATTACAAATTTACTAAGAATATTATTATTAGTACACTTATGTATTTAATATAAACGATCGATCTGAAAGTTTAGGGAGCTATAGAAAAGGGAAATAATAATTTAAACTAGTTTCTTTAGTTTTATTTTAATTAAATATTAATTCTAATCACTTTATTTAATGCGAAATGACTAAAAATATTATTATTTATACTCTCTAGGGTGTATTTTTTGTCATTAGTTAAATATCTTTGTGCTAATAAAGCTCCTTATTAGTTTATTATTAAACTGATCGACTTTTATGTTTATAATAATTTTAAAATGTTGCTTTTTATTTATTTCAAATAAATATTTATTTGACTAATATAATTAAATGCAAAATGCTCAAGAATATTTTTATCGAAACTTCCTACTTTTGTTACTTTAACTAAATATTTATTCTACTCATTTATCTAAACGAAAAAATTACTAAAAATATTATTATTAATATTCTCTAAAGTGTATTTCCTTGGCATTTAGTCTAAAATATCTATAAAACCAGCACGCTTTTTAATAAAGCTTCTTAATGGATTATTTTTACCGAATTAAACCCAACGACCTGAAACTTTCGGGAGCTCTGGAAAAGGGCTTGTCCTTGCGGTTCCATTTATTGGGGTTCGGCTGTCACCTCTAACTTTAATGAATGCAAATGTAACACACAATTGAAATGCAAATTGACGCATCACAGTGCCGTCCCGTTCGCACCCTGCAGTTGCTACGTCTCTGGCTTTAATTTCGATCGATTCACGGGATCGACGGTCGCAAGTTATAAATATTTCAGACACCAATCAGCCGATTCACTGGGCAATGAAAACGTATCTGCTCTATTGCCGCCAAAACATTGGTTTGATTTTATTTTAATTCTTACCCGCAGCTCACTTATCTACTTGTTATTCGCTATTTGGGCAACTTATTTGGGCCTATTTAGGCATTGCAAACAGTCGAGAACTCTATTTCCACATACTGTGTATATAGCAGGTGACCTTGCCGATCGCAGCGAAGAGTCACCGAGAAATATAAGTGAACTCAAAACCAGTTAAACTTCTTTTGCTGGTAAAGTGTGTGTGGGCACGAAATTTACCCAAATTGTTAACATTTTGTCAAGTGAAGGATACCAGAGAGACAGAGACTTGCGAAAAATACAAAAAGCCGTTATTGAATCTGGAAATTTACATATCTTTCTGAATACAACAGCAGCAGCGGCAGAAGTCGGCTTAAATCGTACTTGGAACTGAAGGCGAATTTTTATAGCTGCCGCTCCATGCGATCGAGTTGCTTGATTTTGGCATTGTGAAAGAAACCGAAACCGGCTATTCCTGCTTCTCTAGAATGATACGAATACGAGTGTTATTTATTTCTATTTATTTATATTATTTTTCTTGGGGGCTTGTAATGATATAGGTGTAAATTTACAGACAGTTTTGAGACTGCGTTGAGTTATTGCCCAGTATTTGCCCTAGATCAAGTTTTAAAAATGGGTTTTCTCAGAAGTTGGGGAAGATATTTAGCTCAATATTGAATAGAAAAATTCCAACAATTATAATAATGTAAAAAAAATGTAATATATTATTTATTATAATATTATATAGTTAGAATCACTTTATCTATAAATAGATATCTATAGATAGTTTGTTATTCAATAAGCAGTATTATTTTTACATAAATGTTTATTTTAAGTACTGCCAGACTCATTTCACCTTATAAATAACAAGCGCTTAGCATGCCATTGCCTTAAACCTGTTTTTGCACATGCAACCACAATTTCAATTACCTAAATTAGCTTAGAACTCAGATTAATACATTTTACTATAATTATAATTTTGCTATTATTTCCATTACATTTTTAGCATTGCTTTTTTGACATTCAGCTTGCCTTTCTAAAAACTGCTAACTGCTAAAAAATTGATAACTTCTTAATAAATAAATTTTACAAAGCATTTTCACATAATACCATACTTGATTTTATCACCTTCCATTAAATTAATCTACAATCAATTTTCACACAATCCGCTTTACGTGCTTTCAAAAAATAAAATGTCAAAAAAATACTAAAAAGAAATGTACATTGCTTTCAATGGCTGTAATTTCGACATGGTCAATGACTGTAATTCACATAGATTATTCCCATAAATGCTAAACTTATTTTAATAGATTTTCCACACAAGCGGATCAGGTTCAATTACTATTTACAATTACTTGATCAAATTTAATGGTTGTTATTGCAGTCTTATAAATTAAAGAAATACACCCACAAACTTTGAATAAGTTGTTTTTTCAAAGTTAAAAGGTTATTTTCTACCTTAACTGGATAATCTGGATTTCTCCTTGCCTTTAATTTAATTGGGGCCAATTAGCATTTCATTTTCTCATCACTTTCATTGATTGCCTTCTAACCGGCTAATTGCTATGGAATCGAGAATAACAAAAAATATAGTTTATATTCAAGGCACGTAATATAAGTATGTACATTAGACTTTTGATCCGAGCTGACATTGTACATATCAATAAACGGGATTGACCCATTTCGGAGTCAGGGGCGAGCTGTAAATATATTTGCCTGATCATCTAGTCTATTGTCTAAATGTTCCAGTTTCAATTAGCTATTCAAATAGCTTACTGGATTTGTTTTTCTTGCAAGTCTTGTCTACATTAATTGTTCCACTTTTATGGGGTATATTTATTTTTTTAATTTGTGTGTAAAATGCCTTTGCAATAAATAAATAACAATATAAAATAATTTTATTTAGCTTAGATCTTTACGGCTTAATTAAATTTAATTTATTAATATCTTTACAATTATAATTTAACAAAATAAACAAATATACAAAATATAAATTAGATAAGCATTTCATGATTGGTTTTAACACTCCCTATAAAAATTTCACGGTCAGATAACGTTCTGGCTAAGAGAATTTGGATATCTATTGTGTAAATGTGAGAACTTTGAGAGGAACCCTGACTCGCTGTCAAATCTTTTCCGGCTCGGCAAAAGAACAGCTGATTTCTGATAGCAAAGTAACAAAGAAAAGACTTAAAGCTGTTTTTAGTGACCCAATCCCATGCGTTGCACCAATAATCGATAATTAACAGTGCTCTGTTATTTCAGTAGGGCAGAAAACCAATTTGCTTTACGATAAGTTTGTCTGAAGGTTATCTCTTTAGAAAGATTGCTATAAGGCACTTTAACATTGAGGGCAGAGTCGGCTTCTTAACCTTACGTAGGAATATTTCGAACTATTTTATTACTATAAATAATTTGTAAACTATTCTTAAGCTTAAAAATATTTTCTTTTTTTAATAAAGGAAGAAAGGGTATTAACGACTTCGTTTTATAGCTTATGTTTTCCCTTGGCAAAGTCCCACCAATTGCTTCGTCATCTATTGTAAAAAAGTAAAAAGAGCAAAAAGGAGAAAAAACTGTACAAAAATTTGCATTTAATAGCAAGCTTGTTGATGGTAATAGTCATTTTTCATATGACTTGTTTATTTTTGCATATCACGTTGGCTTTATTTCTAAGTGCATTTCAAATTTAATGGCCGCTTTGTTTCGTTTTTTTTTTCCTTATAAAAGTAGTTAACTTGAGATTGATTAGACATCAGCAGTTTGTTTTTCGGATTATATCGGCTGTGGGCGCTAATCTATATACAATAATAGCATGTTTATATGGGTGGACATAACCCGATTCGAAGACTGAATTTTAATCCAAATCGTCGCCGTTTTGCAGTTCCTTTGTTCGCTACTCTTTTGTTTGCCGATACCAGTTATCAGCCTCTTGCTACTGGCATTATACTCGCCCTTAGACTGATAGCTAAATGTATATATAGAGAGCCGACTAATTGCACTTCGCCTTATGAGTCCACAATTTCCGGATACAAAGGCAGCTCCATTTCAATTCGGTTGGGACAAGCGAAAGGCCACAAAAGTTCAGCGGAATTCAGCCAAATACGAGTACAATACAATTATTGAGGTAGGTGAAGTTACGGCACATAATGCCCCCCATTAATGGTGTATCTCTGGATACTAATAGTAGGTAATTATCTGCTCACGTCTGACTTTGATCGGCGGCTGGGAGTTTCCCTACGTGGAAACTTCTCACTCTGCCTAAAAAAAACATCGGGCAGATTGTGATCTCAGTACGTTATTTCGGGTCATAAAAAGTAAACAGGGCCTACAATCGAGCTTTTTAAACACCGACTTGCTGATTGAGTAGCTGCAAAGATGTTTTAAGACTTTCCTGATTTTAATTGAAATTGTGCAACTACAAAGTTAACTTTTTAATGCAAATATAAACAGTCATCGGCGGAATTTGAATAAATAAACAAATTGGTGACTACAGTTTGAAAACTAATATTGCAAATGCTATTTGTAATTGAATGGTTGTGCAAGGTTTTAAGACTTTCCTGATTTTTATTAAAATTTTGAGGAAAGAAAATCCCTTAAACTTGGGCACTTTCGGATTGATTTTAATATGTTTAGTCATTGATGTTGAGCCGAGTTGGATTTAAGTAAAGTAAATTACGTTTGCATTGAAATTTTACTTTAATATGCTTATTTATTAATTAAAATTTTATTGTCATTTCATTTAAAATTTAATTTATATTATATATTGTGATTCTAATATAAATTTTTTTGGGTATTACAACTTAGTATCAACCTTAAACTTATGAAACAGGCGGAAGGAGGATCTGATCCCAAAAAGTATATATTTATAAGAAATAAATGAAATATACTTAAAGAATTTGAATTAAGAATTTGAATACGGTATTCTTATATTAAAATTAAAGTAATTATTAATAATATTTAAAACTAAATCTTATTTAAATCAAAGTGGGCTATTTTTGCGTTGAGTTTGAATATGAACAATTTTTCTATCAGTTTTAAAACCGCATTTTGTAAACCAGTTGTAAAATGCAATTAATTTATACATCCTGTAAGCTACCTTATTTATAGATCCAGCAAATTAAAAACCTGATTTGGTAAAGTAAATTTCCATCCATAAATTACCCTTCAAGAATTGAAAGAATATTTTCCTGTCTCTTCTTCACTTTCAATGGAAATATTTTATCCATCAAACCCGTTTGCAAAAGTTCAAGTTCATTTAAAGGGGATCGTAAGTGCAATAAACACAAAGTCCTCTCCATGTTTAACCTACATAAAAACTTGCATAAAGACAAAAACCTGATTCGATGAATGCTGAATCACCATGAGTTCGCTTCGTTCCTTGAGTGACTAAAATTAAATATTATATTCCTCAAATAGAGAACCGCCAAGGGAATAATTTAAAGTTAGTGATCAAAGATCAGTTCCTAGTAATTAGCATCTATTCGATACTCGCCTGATGAGGCGATAAAAAACTAAACGGAAAACAATGTTTTGTCGAGCTAACTCTATTTTTTAGAGTGCCTGTGATAAACAAATTAACTTGAATGGAGGATGAAACTTAAGTAAATTGCCCAAGTTGATGAGCTTTTTATTTAAGTAATTTTGGCGCATTACAACTTGATGTTAACCTTTTTTTTAGAGCAATTTACTTGACATTTTGCATGCGGGTAATTGGCCATTACGTGACTCAGGAAACCTGTGTCGAGAAAACTGTCTCAAAGCTAAGATTACGCCTAGTTGTTATACTTTTTTTTTCGCATGTCGCACCCAAATCTTCTGTCACTTTTCTTGTGTATTATTTAATTGGATTTTACAACACCCGAAGAAAAGATTGACCAAGAAATTAGTATGCGCATAACTTTATGGGCTGTTGAACTCCACAGCGCACAAAGCCAAGTCAAACACAAAAGCCCAAAGTAAATAAGAGGCATAAATTACCCAAGATTCATTGACGAAATTTCTGGAAGTCAGCGTCACATAAAGCCCACCGCCAGAATGACAAAACCGAAAAGTCCAAAGTTTTTTAGTTTTTTTTGTTCGGCTCCAATTTAATTTATCCACCAATCTCTGCACTTGGCCTTGACTTTTACCTTCATTCGCGCGGTGCTGACCGCTGAAAAGCCACTATCAAAAAAACTTACTAATTGCTTCGGATCACAAGAGCAGCCGTAAATCAGATTTAATGGTCAGCGATTTGCACTAGCCCAACCAGATTCTGTTACTTCTCGATCTTGCGTCCAATTATTTTTTACTGCCATTGTCAAGTCCTTCATGACAGGGCATAGATCACCGCCGGCTCACAGTTGCTACGTCATCGAGTGTTTTTTTATAACGATTTTTTATATCTTTTTTGAATTTTTTTCGATTTTGTTTTGCTAGCCAAGGTGTTGCCAAGTCGTCTGCGAGCCAAAGGGGCGGCGCACGTTTTGGTTTAAGTAGACAAAAAACTGAAAAATAAAATTGACAGGCGGAGATTGAGTTGACATACTGAATATCGTATGCCCTTAAAAAAAAAGAGTGAAGAAAAATAGTTGGTGAGTTGGCATAAAGTTACTTTGTACAATTGGAAGCAACATTCTTATAATGCAAGCCGATAAACTTTTTCTTAAGTACACGTAATACAGAACATTTTTACATTTGTACATTTTTACATTTTTAACACATCTGTCCAGAAAAGATCTCTTGATAAGTTTTATCGTTAATCAAATCGATTTTCTACCCTCCTAAAATGTATCTGAACGTGAAAGAATAATATAATTCTGTTAACTGTGCTTTTAGTTATCGATAATGGCTTTAAAGCACCGAAGTGTGCTGTAAGGCGCAACAACATGGTTGCTTTGGTTTTCTGTAATGACCAGATTTTAACGTTTACTGCGATATTGTTCGATACTTCAAACTTTGTTAACTATTATCGATATGATATATTAAGAGCTATATTTTAGTTGATATAACATATCGGACTTTTCCGATCGATATACATCCCTAGTTATTTGATAATAAAGTTGCTGTTCTTGACATCAATGGGCTGGGATCAGCATGTTTCTAGCAATATGTTTTTAGCAATATTTAAATATTAAATTTATAAAACAGTACCCGTGACCCCATCACACTGATTCTGATAGTTTTTTGACAAATGACCTGTGAAGTGATCAAGCACCCTGACCGAATTGCGGTAACCTTTGAGGTGAGGGTATCCACATCCACTTCCACATCTACAACCATAGACTTTAGCCATCAAACGCACGTTGTGCGACCAGTTTTGGGCACTATTGTCTATGCTATCTATCGGTCTATCTGCGAGTATAGTTTATATATAAATTTACCTGTTTGTCAGGCGGCATCTTCTTCCGTTGTGGCTAATGAAGATCAGCATTGAGTCATGCATAAAGTCTACACACGACAAGAAATTTGATTTAATAAATTTTATTGTTTTAATAGAGGAGTTTACTTGAAATAATTAAATAATTTTTATTTACAAAAATATCAACTTTTACCAGTTTAATTTAATGTCTAAAGTAATCAATTTATTCATAAGTTCTTCGTGTTTTTATGTGTAAAAATATTAATTTAAAATAATATAATATAAAATATAATATATTCATTTATATATTGAATATATTCAAGTCCGAAAAGATCAAGTTAAGAATTTTTTATCGACTTTACTTTGATAGGAAATCAGACAAAGTTGACCCTCATTCTCTGTCAATATTTTTGTCTGTGCATAAACACACGTTTGTATACATATAAATATTAAGATATATATATATACTTTGGACAGTTTCCATTGGAGCAAGGCATTGAACTGTTGCCGCTTTTGCTTTGGCTCTTGCTTTCGTCCAAGCTGCGGAAGTAACCCAGTTGTGCCAATCGCTTTGAGGAAACGCTTGCCAAACCACTCAAAATGTTCGAGTCGAGACCTAAACAGTTTTATTCTCGTTTGCAGACCGAGCCGGTGAACACCTAGCGGAGATCACGGAGACCAGATCGCAGATAGATCCCAGATAGAATCATCAATTAGCATGGGCAAGGCGGAGTGCATTAGCTACGATGAGCAGAAGCTGCCCTACATCGATCTGGGCTCGGCCAAGATCCGCATGGACAAGGAGCAGGCACCGGAGTGGGCTCTGAAGAAGGCACAGGACGAGCTGCGTGAGGTGGCCGGCGTCAAGGAGCAGGCGATCAAGGAGCTCCGGGAACTTATTCAAAGTGAGTGTAAAAACTCTAAGAACTTTCTTAGTTTACGCTTGAAATTAATAAATGCATATTTTATAGACGAAAAGTACCTAAATTTGCCACTGGATGATGAATACATGATGATGTTCCTGCGTCCTTGCCATTACTATCCAGAGAGTGCCTTGAAAAGGGTGAGTTTTTAACAAGAAATGTAATTTTTAACGAGAACTAAATATATATATTTATTTGAAAAATATTATTCTCCTTTTAAAATGCAAAATCCTCATATTAATAATGAAACCTTTGTACTTTCAGCTCAAGAACTTCTATCACATGAAGCTGAAATACGGAGTTGCTTGCGAGAATATAGTTCCGGACAAATTGAGAAATGTTTTCGAAGCAAATATTCTGAATTTGCTGCCCCAAAGAGATCAACACGGTCGCCGACTTTTGGTGCTGGAAGCAGGCAGTAAGTTCCGGCCTTCTTTCTTACAGAACAAATATATATATTTGTTGTATTCTAGAAAAATGGAAGCCATCCCAGGTGCCCTTGGTGGATCTGTTCCGTGGCATTCAGTTGACCGTTTTGGGTTCCATGGTGGAGCCGTATTCACAAATTTGCGGAGCTGTGGTTATCATCGATATGGAGGGTAATTGAGTCTAAAAACTTATACAACGTTTGAAAATATTTATTAATCTGTCTTAATATTGCCTTGCAGGTCTGCCACTTAGCCACATTACACAATTTACACCGTCGTTTGCCGCCATGCTGCTGGATTATATTCAGGAATGCATATGCATGCGACTCAAGGGGGTTCACATTGTGAATAACTCGTATATATTCAATATGCTCTTTGCCATATTCAAGCCATTCATTCGTGAAAAGCTGCGCAAGAGGGTGAGTTATTCTTATCCTTACTTTTATATATTTTATAATTTACTAATTAAATATACTTGTATTTGGTAGATCTTCTTCCATGGCAAGGACTATAAGTCCCTGATCTCCCACATTGAGGCCAGTGCCTTGCCGCCCAAGTATGGTGGCACTGCCACCTGGGAACTGCCGCCTGGCAAACTTCTGGGTGAATTCTTTGAATGCTATTCCAAGGACTACGAAAGTAAGATATTTTATTGATTTTCTAAACTTAATTTCGAAACTAATTTTTATGTATTTTTTTCCTTTTCAGTGGCTGACAGCTATGGCTACACCGAGGGCTATAAAATGAAGAAGTAATAGTACAAGAAATACTGTATACTGTCGCCCCAAATCCAAATCCAAGCCCAAGTCCTGTCCCTTTTCGATTTGTATTTTAGTTATTTAAGTTGGGTCATTTGTGATATTGCAAATATTGTCGTACTTTAAGTCTTAGTCTCTTTGCCTTTAAATTTAAGAATCCGATAAAAAGTCCAAACACAAAGAATGGGAAATTCATGATCAAATCTAGAGTGTTGATTGGGGGTTTCTAAGCATTAAATTTGATACTATACTATACTATATATTTTGTATAATTGTTATTGAGATAATAAAGATGTAAACATTTGTTGATAAAAACTTAAGAACGTTTTCCTGTTTCACAAAAAAAAGCCTCTACTAGAATTTCCAACACGAAATCTGGTTTAAGCCACACTGTCAAAGACGAACTGCATCGGATACTGATGAAGGAAGGGTGTATCCTGGCCAGCAGCTTTTCATAAACAAGATTTTTGTGTGTTTTTGGTATCCTAGAGTTTTGGTTTAAATAGCTTTTAATAACACAATAAATCCAAAGACTAATATAATCACTAAAATGCCGAAAGTTCATACATTTGAATTGCAATATGCAAGCTATTTTTCTGATAGAACCTTTCGCTCACACAAAGTTGATCGCGTAAGAATTTAAAACTTAAATGCGCTTCTTTGAGTACAGAACAATCTGCCTTCTAAAGAACATAGTAAGTCCCCCAAAAGAAAATTCCATATATTTTATATAAAATATTTAATTTGACACACTCTCTTGGTCAAGAAAACACTTTAAATACAAAACATTTTAAACAACTAGGGAATGTAAAAAGAGTATTCGTTAGCTAAGCGAAGATGGACTTCGGGGCTATCTAATCTTTGGCATAGGCACGGGGAATGGTTGGAATTTCGTTGCATGTTTCAGAGTGTCACTAAACTAGGTACTAAGACTAAAGCACTAGGACGGCTTAACTAGCTAGATAAATGGCTGAGATTGTCCCAGAGATAATCCCATTTAATCCTGTTTATTATCGCTGATGGCTGTGGACGCGGTGGCCACACTCTCGCCCGTCTGCGATTTAATTATGGTCGGTTTTCGGACTTTTTCGAGGAGTGGAGAACTGTCCGGCGATCCTCCGGCACACTTCTCGCCGGCCAAAGTGGCGGAGGCTTTGGACTTGAGCTCCTCGGCACTGGAGAACTGGGAGCGGCTCTTAAACTGGCCATTGCTCTTGCCCTGGGTCTTCAGTTCGTATCTGTGACTCCTGCACCAGGACATCAAGTGCATCACCGGAGCCCAGCAGAGCAGGATCAGTCCGGCGGCCAGGCAGACTCCGGCGAAGATTTGGCCGGACTTCAGGACAATTGGGAGCACCTTCAGCTGATCGGCCATTTCCGGGGTGATCCTCACCTTCTGCTCGAACCAGATGAGCGGAAAGAATATCCTGGGTATGTCCGAGTAAAGACTGATCCCATCGATGGGCTCCACCAGCATGTTCACCTGAAATCGAGCTGCCACCTCCAGAGGGATACCCGTGCTGGGCTCCACCACCATGTAGAACTCGTGATCCTCCTGACGCGGGTCCATACCCTCCACCTGGTCCACATAGTATCGGTCTCCGTTGAAGAAGTGCGGGTAGGACATGAACACGGGCGATCCGAAGCGGCACGAGCTGATGTTCATCACGCCCGAGGGAACGCATTCACCGCCACAAAAGCAAAGGTTCTCCGGATACTGAGTGCCTGGAATAAGATTAAGAAGATAAAGGATAATCGATTTAAATAAATATGTAAATAATTTAAAAAGAAATAGGAAAAGTTTACTTAGTTTTTACTAACTTTATACTCAATTAACTTTCGGTGAATGAGGAATTAAAATAAAATACATATTTACCGAAAGCCTTGGTAATAAAACTGAACAAAGCTCCAATAAATACCATATTTTAATTAAAGTCTACATATAATGCAATTAAAAATTAAATCAATTAAATTAAATCTCTCAGAGGGGCCATGTTATCACTAAGATGTTGAACGGACATATAATTGATTTGCAATATGCAAGCTATTTTTCTGCTGGCAACGAAAATCGCGCTCTCCGCTCATACAAAGTTGAGATCGTTAACATTCTATAAATGGAGTGCGGTTCTATATAAACAGATAACTGCCTCTTAAAAATAATCGCCATTAAATGTTATATATATATAAATGTTTTTAGCTATTTTTTTGACAGCTTTAATTTCTGGTAGAAGGTACATATCTAATATATATAAAATATAAGACAGTTTTCTCTATGATCACGAATTTGGGGCTGAGATACAACTTACCTCAATATTTATAATTAAAGCCCTATCGAAAGACTTACATATTATCCCTTTTGATTTACTGTACATAAAGTAACTAAAACAATAGAATTGCATAAACATTAGCTAAATAATTTAAACAAAAGAATTACAGCTGCCACGCCTACAACAATTATTTTTGTTATAACAACAAGTACGTAGGTATTACAATAATTCAGTTTCGGGTAAGAAGTAAACAAAGTATTTAATAAGTGAACTCCAGTCACGAGATATCCTGCTAGTATTTAGGCAACCAGCTAATCCATTAATTGCCCGGTTAATTAGTGACTAAGCTGTTGACATAATAAACAGTTTATCTGTGTCAACAACAAATTAACGATTCAGGCCCAGATTTAATTAAAACGATTGAAAGGGCCTATGACCTATGTCAACCAACTCTCAGTTGATTTGGATATTGATTTCTGAGGCAACCCGGAATAATTCAGCATCGTACTTTTTTAAGTATCCCATCGCAACTTACCATTATCTACAGACCGAGGTCCTCCGGAAAATTTAAGGCCCTCCAGTCCCTCGACCTCGACCGTTTCCACATAATCCAACGGAATGGTGCGACACATGTCCGGCGTAAAGAGTCCCACACTGTCGCCTGGCTTGAGATGCTGTGGCTGGAACTCTCCGGCGGAGCCGTTGGTCATTCCACAGTACGAGGAAAAGAAGCCGGTGTTGTTCACATAATTCCACGAGCTCATCTGGCCCAGCTTGGCCAGTTGATCGGCACCCGTGAAGACATTGAACACACCCGTGAGATCTGCACTGCCATTTCGGGTATAAAACCATCCGAACTTGTCGAAGGGCACCTTAACATCGTCCCCAAAAATAGGCACCGCTATGGCCACATCGATCATGGCATCGCTGTAGCCGGTGAACAGGAGCTCGTCCACCGTCTTCTGGACGGACATCTCGGCGCCGTACATCTTGAGGCCCACATCGACCATGGCCCTTCGTACTCCCGGCCAGTGTTTGGCCGTGGCAGCAGCGGACTGAAATTTAAGATATTATTACCAAGTCCAAATTGATTATATTTATTTACTCACCAAAGCCACCGCATTGAGGGTAATTATCTCGTCGTCCAAACTCCCGTTACTGCCCTCCGCATCGAAGTAGAAAAAGCTGAGCCGTCGATAGCTGACGGATGCATTTTCCGGATGCCAGGCGATGTCCACCTTGTCGGGTCGCTCGGTAAATCGATATGGACCCACCTGCTGCATGATGGGCTTCGTGGAGAGATTGCCGAACTCCTCCGGATTCGTCCAGTTATAGAGGTAGATGTCCAGACTTAGGTCCATCGGCGGACTCTTCCAATTGTCGTAGACACGTGTGTCGGGTGCCAGCGCCATTTCCTGCAAAAGAATAGAGATCCCAATTGGGTTTAATTGAGAATCTCAACGAGTTTCCCTCGATCTCTGACTCGTGCCAATTGGGGCGGCTGCTTTTCCTTTGACTCCCCGCTAATCGCTAATCGAGTGCAGCTGTCCAATCATCCAAGTGGACTAACACGTGGCATGAACCGGAATCTGATCTTGGACGTGGACTAGATATTTAAGGTTGAGAAATTATAGCAAAGGAAAACTGGTATCTTGAAATAATTTAATTAATATGTAAGCATCCGAAAAAGGATGATTTAGTTAAGCTAGGGAAATAGGTTAGTTAATTAATAAATTGTTACTTTCTGGGCCGCTTATAAGCTTGACAATTAAGTGGGACAATTTATTACCATAATTTCTTATTTTTCAGTTTAAGAGAACCTTTAATTTATTTTTATTTTAAATTCGAATCTATAAAACTCGTAAAGAATGCTTGTCATCGGTGGGAATTACCTTCTGCATGATCCAATCGAACAGGTCCACCCAGAACATTCCGCACAATATGCCAAACAGTCCCAGGCAGAAGCCAAAAATGCCAATAATTAACTTGCGATTGCTCTTCTGGCCCCACATGGCGCTGTTTTGCGTTGGCATTGCTCACGCTGTGTGTAATGGTCTCTGTAATGATATGCAAGTTAATAATAATACTACATGGGAACCATCAAACAGGCACAAGTTCAGGGGCTAAAATTGAATTGGCAAAAATATACGCAGATAGTCGATATGGATATTGTTTATATATCAGTGACAGGCAAGTAAATAAACAAACAGCAGCAGGCTGCATATTATCATGTTATCTTTAATGGAGTGTATAAGCTTAAGCATTTATTAACTTGTTGTCTGATTTGTTTACTTCTATTTTTATTATATTGCCTAATTTCTTAAAGTTGCTTGATTGTTAATGGGAAATTAGCACCATTATACATTTATATGTTACATAATGAAATGCAAAAAAATAACCTGACCTATCAGTTTGCAGAAAATTAATTCTGTAAAAAATAAAATCATTAAAAAAACAATTCTAGTTTTGTATCCATACTGTTTAAAAATGAATTCTCTATTTTATAAACCCTAAAAATGTTATTTTTTTAGTTTAATCACAAACCTAACTGCCACTAACTCTAGTTCAACTATCAAAAGCTTAGCCTACTTTCAGGGCTTTCAGTCAAAGTGCAAAAACAATTAAAAAATGTAAAATGCAATATTCTTGTATAAATGTATTAAGTAAACAAAATGTATTAAGTAAACAATATTGACAGAAGCAACGAGAACAAAGAAAGTGTCCAACAATGAGTCCAAAGATAATAAAAAAATACAGAGTGCACAAAGTGCAGTCACGTTATTTAGTGACAAATATTCTTTACCGTCTATTTTTATCAATATAATTGAATCAATTTAAGCAAAGCGTGACTTTAAATTGCTGTTTACACCGATGTAGAATGCGAGGGTAATGCGCGTGTAAGCGCGTCCTATACATATAGAGATATATATATGAATAATCGGATCCCATTTCAGTGGTGATAATTACAACGATTCCCATGACACTCTCTGACGTGGTGTTTTAATTAGTTGTGATAGTCGCGAGATGGTCTGAGCTTCAGTTTGCGATTGTACTTTCACACAGAAGCAATATAATTACAAAAAATAATTATAAATATAAAGAAAGTATCTAGGACGAATAATTGTTGTTGATTTTACAACAATACATTTATGAACATGTGACTTAAATATATAATATGATTTTACAATAATTTAGCTTCGGTCGTTAATTATTTTATTATCTTTTTTTTTCTGAGAAATTCGGAAAGAACATCATATGGGTTTCACATTTGTGCTACTTATTCGAAACAAATAGAATTTGTACAACAAATTGTTCTTTCCAGAAAAGAACAAAAAATATTTAAGTCCCCAAAGCTTAAGTTGAAGTTAAGCTTCTTACCAATTTCAACATTTTATTTAAGAGAAACAAGCGCACTATGTAGATGCAAAAATAATTTTAAGACATGGCGACGCTTGTTAGTATAAATTTATAAAAAACTTTAAAAATTTCGAGACTTTTTCAAGTTGCTCTCCATAACTAAGGACATCTTAAGTAGTTTACATAATTATATATTTAATTGAGTAAATTCCTCATAGCGAATTTCGACTGTAGACCGATAAGCTGATTCTGATTCTGAACCTTTAGGTAAACATACCCATGAGGAAGACGTCGCAGATAATTGAGGAAATTGAACTGCACTGCACTTATCGCTTATCAAAAGCCCATCGCCAGACAATTAGCGGACCCATCTGCGAGAGTTCCCATCACCTTATGTATCACATCAGCATAGAAGTATACAAATCTTTCAGATATATGTGGGGGGTACATTTGCCCGAAGAAGTGCTCGCATCTCTGCGATATATCGTCATAATTGAGTCTATCAATTGACCCCGCTGTGAGCTATGGTTGGGTCTTTGACACTTTCCGTTATTGCACATGAATACGAATACGATTCTATATATATATCAGCATATATAATGCTGATTCGGGAGCGTGTCAGGCTGAGTTCTTGTGTCGGGTAAATTGATATGATTATGTCTTTTGAATGATGAATGACTGTCGTCGCGCATCTGTCGGCGCCTTTTTATTGTCTTCACAATTGTGGCCAGTGGTCACAGTGAGTTTTAATTGGAGTGGACATTGGACAGGTGCATCTTGTAGAGTTCATCCCACATTTCTAAGTTGATTCAATTAGATCAAGAGCAGCAGGCAAAAGCACAAGAGATTCATACACATTTATCCACCGACATCACCGAATAATTGCCCTCAATTAAGTTTTAAAAATTTCCGGCAGACCGAGATATTTCATTCATTCATTATTAAATTTAGCGGGCGTGTGGATCTGTTGATCTTTCTTGTTAACATTTCCACAGAAAGCACTGAGAGCACTGAAAGCACTGAACGCTTTATGAATATTCTATGCAAATGCAAAGAGAACACTGAACTCGCTAATTAAACCAAAGTGAAAGTGAGCTTATGGCAAAAACAATAAAATCCAGTTTACTACAAAAGTCACACTCTGGCAAGGAATTCGTAAACAAATAAAAAAGTGCAAGTTAGTTGCAAATTTAGTTAAGTGCATTGTTGGAATAGGAAGCTGGCACTTAATAATTAGTAAGAATTCCGCCTTAGCTCAATGCATCTGTTTTGGAAACCTGATATTTAGAGATCATCTCATTACATCTACTTCCAATCCCAACCACAAACTCTGGCATTGAGATGCCACCACAAATCGCAGATTCGTCGCAGTTTGTAAAAAGAGAACCTCATTTGCCTTTGTATTTGCTTGGACGCCTTCTTTGATAATGAGCTATCGGCATGTAATTAAATTCTCGCAACCTTCAACGGGGGAAATACTCGCGACAACTAAAAAGAAAAACTATAAATAAATTGTTGGTTTTGGTTTATTTGCAAACACAGAGTTTGTCGCAAATTCGAAAATAACTTTTGGTATTTTAGGGGGCATTAGGATAAGTTCCAACTATTGGCAGCCTGAACACGGTCTGTAATTAGTGAATTGGTCATATCCCTCCAGCTGACTCATTGTAAACATTCCCAACAAATGATGTGTATAAAACTATAATTAACTGACTACAGTTTAATTGATCAACAGAGTCTCGAGCCCTATTAGGGTTCCAATCTTTAAATATGCGTGTAGCTAAAATTTATTCGATTAGCTCGAGCCGCATTTTAACGGATCGTATGAGAAATTTGTTGGTTTACAGCTGTTTCAGTTGAGTATTTAAAAGGGTTTTGTAAACAAACAATAAAGAAGTCGTGTTGCTGAGAGCGCTTTGTTTTAAACAGTGCCACAAAAAAATATACAAATGTATTTACATTTTACATTGTTCAATTTAAACAAGGCCTGAGAACTCCATGCTTTTATTTAACAACGACTTGAAGTTAAGCCGCTCAACGGGTCGTATACATAATTTATTTGTGAGCTAAAATATATAAGTTCTAAAAGAAGCATTCAAAGCAATCATAATTTAATATTTATATTATTAAATAAATTCATATTTGAGTATTAGCACGATATCTTTTTCAATAGATTTTAAGCTTTTCGAAGCACGCGCAATTGCAATTAATAAGCAAAAATCTCGTGTTTGTTCAATGCTCGAACTCGTAATATTTCCTCTGGCTTTGGTTGTAGTTTTTTTTAAATTCAAGAATAAATATACAATGAATTCCTTAATAAGTTTAAATACTAGTCATTTTTTTAAAAAAAGAGCACACGCAACGGCAATTAACAATTAATTGACTTGAACTTATGTTGGCCAACAGGTCGTATGCGCAACCCGATGAGGATTCCAAAGTATCTTTTGAGATACATTGTCTAGACAACGTTGAATTCTCCGGAAATTTGATTATGAGCTTTATTTCCTATGGCGATTTCTAGTATAAACATTTATTATAAACACAACGCCACTCAAAATATATAAATAAAAATGCATTTATGAAATAATTGTGTGCCTTTCACTCGAGCTTAAGGGAAATATTAAAAATTTGCTAGTGAAATGCAATTGAAAACTGCAATCAATAAACTTGAACCGAGCTTGACCTGGCTCCCGGGTCCTAAGCGCAATTAGTTTTTGAGCCGCTGGGAGTAAAGTATTTTTCGATTTTCGAATATTTCGAACATTTATCGCATAATCAACAGGTTGTCTGGCAGCCCATTGTCTTGCATTCTTTTGCTTCTAATTTTCCCCAAACAAGGCAAATATAAATAAACACAATGAGAGTGTATAATATGTAGGTGTAGGTCTCCGTGCACATATATACTCGTATATAGACTTATGTCTGGCGACCGTTTTTCTTTCTTGTTGAGTTGATTTCATTTAATGGCCTGTAATCTTAATAAGTCCGTCGGCGATTAAACCAAATTGTTAAAAGGAAAAAAACTATGCGATACGGGTTGAAGAAGCACTCGACTTCCTGCAGCTCCTTCCCCATAAATCCTGTCCGCATTTTCTTGCGTCCTGGCTAGGCACTCACTTGACTTTTATTTGCTAAATAGAAACAAATCACAGTTTTCTATTTCCAATATTTTTGTCGCCTTATTCCTGCGAGGGAATTGAAATTCGATAAGGAAGCCTGTGGACACAACGCTTGAGCACGTGGAGGATTATTTATTTTTCTTGGGAGAGACCGGAAAACTGGACCCGGCTGGTGGGCAAAATGCGTGCAATTCCGTATAAATTCCGTACAATGGCACCGTTACGCCCGGCGACGCGACAACGACTGTGCGGCGGACTCTCGGCGAACGGACCCATCCGCTCGAGCGGCGCGGAGCAGCGCTGTCGGCGGCAGCGAGCGAGTGAGGAGCGGAAGGCTGCGGAGCAGAGTGGAGCGGAGCGGTCACCGTTTGTTCCTCTATGCGGCGGCTCATGATTGACAGTCAAGTGCGACACATGGAAATGCACCCAGAAAAAAATTAATAGAGTTAAGAACTAGAAAAACTGTTTTCTTTTAAATTTGAAAATAGTTGGACAAATTTTTAATTAAATTAAATGCTTAAAAAGAAAATGCATTAAGCAAACCATTTTATAAATTCATAAATTCAAACTATTTATAAATTCATGGAAAAATAAAGCCAGTCCCTTGCAACCAAATTAAAAAATACGTTTTCTTCACAGTACTTCCAATATTGTTTTGGGCTTTAATAATACTATATTTTTCAGGATTTAGAATTAAATTTAAAAATTCACAAAATACTTAAAACAAATATATTTAGGAAGTATTTTTCTCTTAACCGTTTCGGTTTTCACAGTTGGACTTTAACTTGAGTGTCACACAGAGGACCATTCGTTTATTTCGGTATTCCGCACTTAGTATTTTTCCGCAGTGTTCTTATTTTATTATAGACATGGCGAAATAGGGGATGGAACTTACAACGCCCTCTTATTAATAGCCATATATACATATATATGGATAAATCCATATCTGAAAGCTAGAACTAAACTGAAAGTTAGAACTAAAAAAAATAAATTCTTTTAACATTTTCAAATAAAATTTTATAAGTAATTGAATTGAAAATAAAGTTGTATTATATTAAAAACTAAATTTTTATTAATATTTTAGTGTTATATGACATACATAAAATTAATCATTTTGTCTGAAAATCCCATTGCCTCAGTAATGTCATTCAAATCCTATTTTCTCTGCGTGTACCAATGAATGGGCTTGAGAAGAGCGCGAAAAGTGTGTGCGTGTGTGAGAGGGTGTTTGGGTTAATTTGCGCTTGGACTTCCATAGTTTTGCCATTGAATTTTAAATTAAACTATATGAAATCTGAAGCGCTAGGATGGCTTTCAAACTGCATTCAAATGCAGGAATTACGAGATGAAAACAGTGGTTAAAAGTTTAAAAGTTCTATAAAAATATATTTCTGAAATCCTGATCGAAAAATGCAAGGATGTTATTGAACTCTATTCAAATAAGGAATTGTGATCATTATTAAATTTTTGAGAAGAAGCTTCTTCGCTTTAATAAAATTTTATTTAAGTCTTAATTTATATTTTTTGTAAGATTACTGCGAAAATAAAATAAAAGGATTTTTATATAAAGGAAGTCCAGCATATTTAAGCAAATAAAAACAACTTAATTTTTTTTTTAAATTATTTAAAATGTATTTTATAAGAGTGCAGCACTTATTCGGATTGCATCCAATATAGTTATTATTATATTTTTTATTTTTAAGGAAGCCAAAGCTAAAACTTTACGAATTCAACTACGGATTAAATCTGGGTCATACTTTACAAATGCACAATCTGCGACGGGGGAAATGATTATGCACTTGGATTTTCGTAGAACTGAACGGATTTTTGCACAATTCAATGGGTGGCGAGAGTGGAAAAGTAAACAAATCATAAAGTAAAAACCGAAATTGATAACAAATTGTCGAAGCCTTATCAAGGCGGCTAATCGTGATGATTAGCGCTTAGTGAACACCGGGCAACACACGAATAGCCAACGAATAGCCGCAAACACATGTAAGCTGATCAAAGTTTCGACCTCCATGGGCCTCCATTTCGCATATTACTGGGCCACAACTTTCCCGGGAGCCGGGGAAATGGCTCGAAAAGCCAATGAGGCAATAAAGCAATCAAATGTCGTTGTTTTAGCCGAGTCTCCTTATTGGATTATTCGTTCTCTCGCCTCCGATGTCTCGTGCGCAGGCGGATTAGTGTTCAGTTGGGGCCAAAAGGCCACTTACCGCCGGTCGGCGACTATGTTGCAATGTTGCAGAAGTGGAGCTTATTTGGTGAGATGTGGGGGTGACTTCAGAATTGGGTCGGATCATTTCTCAAGCTCGAATTTGGGTCTGGGACAAAGATTTTCATTTCGAATTGTTCAGCGTTCGAACTTCGATGGGAAGGATTCCACTCGATTCAAGCAGCCTTTGTCAGCTAGCGTTCGAGGCAGTGTCGTAGCACTCAGCTTTAAGTCGGTTGCTTTTGGCGTAACGTAACGTAAGCAAACGGAACGTAACATTTGAAAATATTCGTTTTTTTGTTAAATAAGGAATATTAAAAGTATTTTTTGTTTTTTATAGATGGAATAAAAACATTTTAAATTAAATATTGACTAAAATGATATAGGTAACGTTATCGTTATACGGTTAAAAATGCGTTTTATACTTCTGACTATAACTATTATACCCTAGGATATAAAAAGTTAATTCCACAAATGTCCCGAGAGACTTCTTATGTAAATTAAATATTTATTTTATATTAGATATACAAATTTATCCCAAAATAGTGTCACCCTGCCCATAATAAATAATATAAAATTCAATATATTCAACACACGTCAGTTTTGTAACATATAAATTATCAAATGTGTCTTTATTTCACTTATTTTTCTTTGTACTTTGTGTTTTCGTACTCTGCCTGGCTCAGAATATTTTACATAGAAATATTTAATAGTTTAATTGTTTAATTAGTCCCCAACATGTATGGGATGCGTGTGATTTGGCGAGTTCGGCGCGGTCTCTTCCAGGTGATGTGTAAATCGAAATTGAATTAAGATAATTAGGTAGCACGTAGCAGCCCCAGTGATCTGTGAATATATTAAATTAAAATTGTATTTTAAAACGTATTAAAAATAAACTCACGGTAAAAATCAGAGTACGATCCAGACGAAAAAGACCTGCGGCTGTAAAAAGAACCTTCCTGTGAGATAATTGCAAAGAAAGTCGAAAGAGCCGATCCCTCAGCTCTGGATCATCGGTGATGTTCAGAATCTTGTGAACTATGGAGGCAGTGTGGTGGCTATGTACGATCGTGCGACTGCTGGCCTCCACGATCAGTACTATAATTACTATATACCATATCAGTTGCATGAGGAAAAAGGCGAAGAATTCGTCTGCCTCAAAGACATCCAATCTCTTTGGATTTAACATAGCTTCCAGGATGTAAAAGTTATCAAAGAGAATGAACAGAAAAGATATGGCAATGATTCCAAGTAGCGGATATGTAAAGTACTCCTCGATGGTTTGGCAAATATCGCAGAGGAGATTGTGGATATTGGACACCTGCTTGATGGCGTATTCCGGATTTAGGCGTATTACCGACGTAACACTGTACCGCTTCATCGGAGTGCTAATCAAATTTCGTAGGCGATGAGAGTATCGCCTATGATTGACCACCGAGTGCATGGGTGAGAGTTCCAAGGCGCTGTATTGCTCTATATGTGCATCCAGGATGTCCTGCAGGATCTGATGGCGATAGGAAATACATAATTTAAAAATAATATATGAAGAATATTAAATGTGGGTTCTTTTAGAAAAAATAAAATAATTTTAATATTTTTTTATATTTCAATATGTCTTTTTATATGTATTTATGTCTCGTATTCAGACACTTCACAAATGCAAGGATCTTTCTCACATTGTTCTTTCTTTTTTGTCTGCCTACGAGTAGTGTAATAATTTCTATAATTTTAAGATTTTTGTTCTTTTTGTTAAAATTTTGTTTTAGAATGGTTAGGGAAGGGCCGTATGCATATTTTGTTCTTAATTTGAAAATAATACTAAAAACTCAAAATGTTGTGCATTGTAAAAAAAAAAAACAAAAAAGCTTTAAAGAAGAATAAGAAATAAATGTTTGAACCAATTCATAAATATCTAAAAACATTATTAACATAAGTAAATCAGCATTTTTTTCTTCTTACAATAAAACAGTTCTGGCTTATTTTTAGAATTACTTGTTTTAAAACCAATTTATATAATTTTAAGTATACATCTAGAAATAATTGAACCTGTTTGTTTTTTATACCCTTGCAGAGGGTATTATAATTTTGCCATGATATTTGCAACGCAGTGAAGGAGGAATCTCCGACCCCATAAAGTATATAAATTCTTGATTAGCATCACCAGCCGAGTCGATCTAGACATGTCCGTCTGTCTGTCCGTCTGTCTGTCTGTCCGTCTGTCTGTCCGTCTGTCTATCTGTCCGTCTGTCTGTCCGTCTGTCGGTTTCTACGCGAACTAGTCTCTCAGTTTTTGAGCTATTGGGCTGAAATTTTCAGCATAGTCTTATTTCTTTAGCACGCAGTATATATGTCGGAACGGCCGAAATCGGACCACTATATCCTATAGCTGCCATAGGAATAATGGCGAAATAAATGTAAAAAAAATTTTAACTTCTCTGTTTTTCAACGAATTTCTATAAACTTCGAGATATAGTCGTTTTTTATAGTTCTAGAACTACGGTTTTAATTTCATTAAGATCGAACAACTATATCATATAGCTGCCATAGAAGGGATCGGTCGATTTATATGAAAATATAGAATTCTACATGTAAAATGTAAGATTTACAAAATGTACATAATTTGACATTTTTTTTTTACATTACCAAAATGGATCGATTTTTAATGATCCAATTGCAGACTGCAAGGGTATACAAACTTCGGTTTACCGAAGTAAGCTTTCTTTCTCGTTTTATATTTATTACTTTAAAAATTATGGCGTAGTTGCCTTAAGCTAGTGTCGCACATCAGAAGCGATATTAACTTAGCATAAAGATTACTTTTCACTCCAAATAGTCAGCAGTTGCTAGAACCAGTTGGGAGTCATACATGTGAGGGTTGCAAAATAAATTAAATTGGAATTTCTTATTTTAATAATATTTGGTATTATTTTAAGAGTTAACTCAAACAATGTGAAAAATCAAAGAGCACTTACAAAAAGAAAATTAGCTGGGAAAGAAATGGCGTGGGCTTTCCTGCACTAAACACAAAGAGTTCATTATTTTTTTACCTTTGTTTAACAAATAATTTAAATAATCCCTGTCAATAAATTACCTCCCAAGTAGGTCATATTAAACTTAGCATATTGATTTATTTTCTTTTTTTTTATTTCCTTTTTATTTTTTATTTTCTTAGCAGCTGCATTTAGTGTCAAATTATGGTCCCTGGGCGGACAATCCCAACTCACTTCGTTTAGCATGCTGAACCGACTCTTGGCCAAGTCCGTGGTGCAGAGAAACTTGAAGACCATCAGACTGATGTTGATGTGCGGCAGGGCAAAAGTCACAAAGGTCACAAACGAGGGGGAAATGGTGGCACTGACCAGCAGTCCATAGCTAACGCACAGATAGATGACGTTGAACAGGAGCATGCCCAGGGATATCAGAAAGCTGGACAGCAGGATCCTCCTGTAGTCCAGCTTCATGCCCAGCCTCACGAATATCTCATCGATTACGATGTTGTTCTGGATGATGCTCACCAATCGCTGCCGCTTAAACATGGCGAATCCAAAAATGGTGGACATTGCCAGGATGCCCGTCAAGCGAAGGGTTCCATCGCCCAAACGCGTGATATTCGTCTGAAAGAAGTATCCTATTATGGAGTCGCCTTCCCTTACGGATATGCCAAAGCACAGGACGAAGAACAGGAAGTGCACTATGCCGGCTATGAAGGAATACGTCGATGTCTGCACCTCCTTTCGCGGATTCAAGTTCAATCGAAACGGGGCCAGGCCCAAAAGGGAGATAAACGTCAGGGGTCGAAGGGCCTGGAACACATTATCCGCCTGCGAAATGCGCTCCCACAACTTAAAGGCCATTGCCGACAACAGTTTTTTTTATTTATTGAATTTATATTTGATGTTGGGTTTGATAGTTTCCGCAGTCACAAAGAATGCCGTCTTCACTTCAGATTTTAAAAACTTGAATTAATTATTCAGATATATGCATATTAATTTATATTATCCAAGTTCTGAAAACTCCAAGGAAGAAACGTCCGCTCGATTCGCGTATTTTGCGCCAACTGACAGCGGAAGTCCTCGCCGGACTGATGATGATGATGGCCTTTGTGCCAACTGGAGACACGGCTGATGTATCATATATCAAAATCGTTAAAGGACTGTCACACACCTTCGCACACGTAATAAGCTAATACCGATAACAGCAAATATTTAATTAACCATAAGCGACGAGGTGGATTAGGGGTGGGCAAGGTCATTTAACAAACAAGTTCAACGAGTTCAAAGAATTTCGTGACATGGCCAGTTTTTTGTGAACTTTAGTATGGCCCAAGTACTGGATATTAATTACACAATTGGCAAACAATTTACGGCAGGCATTTAGTAGCCACGCAGAAGTGGGCAAAAGTTGTCAATTTGCTGAAGTGAATTTTTGGAAAAGCACTTACTTATAATTTGTTGATGGATATTTAGCTAAAACAATTACAAAAATAGTAATATATTCTACACGTTTTTTGGTAATATAAATAAATAATAAAATATGTGGTGTTCCCGCCGTTGAAGCCACCCCTTTCCATAACATTGGTCCTTCGAACCGAATTCTTCTGTTTTAAAAACAATTTCTTAAATCGGATATTGTTTTAGCGATTGGCTTCCCTCATTAAATCAATTTATTTTTGTATTATCTACTTTTTTTCTTCCTCATATCCCTTTAGAAACAATCACAAAATCACCTTTTTAACGATTATTTCCATTTATTTCTAATCGTTGGCTAATATAGACAAATACTAAGTTCTTTTCGAAAGCAACAACAATAACAACATTTACAAAAAATACACATTCTGCTGGACGTATTATATATCATTTCACCGGCTCCATCAACTCCACACTGCACTTCCATTTGTCGATCCACCACTGGAAACACATCTAAAGCGTATGATTTGTCATATTATTGTAGGTGTCGCAGCAGGAGCCGCCATTCCCGTAGCCATTGTTTGGGGAATTGGATGTGAATTGCAGCAAGATGATGAGATAGGTGGTCAGGGCTCCGCTGATCTGTGGTGAAGGATAACAGGATTAGGTCACGGAGCAAGTATAGTGAATAAAGTCAAGCAACCCGAACGGGTTCATCCTTTAGCTTGCCAAACCTGGCATACTTCTAAGGGACTTAATTTTAGAGACTGCTTATATATCTATTGTGACCGTAATAATTAATTTTACATAACTAACTCTATACATTCTTGTAATCTCTTTTTTGTAACTCACCGTAAAATATAAAGTTCGATCTATGTTGAAGAGTCCAGCTGCTGTAAAGTTAATTTTCAGATGCATCAGCTGCATGGAAAATTGCTGCAGTTTTTCCTTGACCTCCGCACTTTTTGTTTTATTCAAAAGGGAATGCACTATGCCGCCGGTTTTCTCGCTTTTCTTTATAGCCCGATTGCTGCCCTCCACAATCGAAACAATGGCAATCAGGTACAAGATCATTTGACAGGAGAAAAATGTCACAAATTCGACGGTCTTGAATTTGCTTTCTCGCTTCGATTTGCCCAGCAAAGTTTCCAGGACATAGTAGGCATCGAAGACGATGATGAGAAAGGCTATAGAAATAATGGTCAACAGTTGGTAGGTGAAGTATTTGTTAGCCGTGGCCGCTGCCTCGCAGATCAGATGATGTATCTCCATGGATTCCTGGATGATCTCGGCCGGGTCCTTGGTCACTATGGTGTACATTGAGAAGGAGTCGAGGCACTGAAGGGAGCGCTGCTTTTGGGTAACCGCCTTAATGGTTCGCGAATCCCATTGATGTGCGAGATTTTTCAGGACCTGCAAGGAGATAAAATCAAGAAATATCTTAGTTACAAAACTGTGTATAATCTGATTCCACTTAACCTTATTTAGAGCACTTAGATATATGCGCAGTTTGATAAGCAAGTTCCCCACCAGGAAGCAAACGGCACAGACTATAAAATGTGGCGAAAAATAACTGATCACCGAGGACATCGAAAAAGTGGCCGCATCCCTCAAGCTGATCATCGCAAAACTGCATATAATATAGGCCATCGTGGTGCCCACCAAAAACAAGATCAATCGATTCATTTTCCTTGCTGCCGGTATCTGATGGAAGGCTACGCCCGCCCGCGGAAAAGCCACCCTTTCGAGGACATCGAAAGTGTCCAGGACTTCCAGAAGTTTCCTTCGCTTCAGCAGTGAAATCAGGAGTATGGTGAAGATGCCCAACATTCCATTTATCTTCTGCATGCCATCTATCACATTGGATATGTCTGTCAGGAAGAAGTTGGTCATCAGGGAGTCACGATCGATGGTGCTGTATAGGAAATTTCCCATATAGATGGCCAGTCGGACAAGGATGTTGAAATAGCCAAAATAAGAGGCTGTTAGCTGGCCTCTTCCTTCCGAACTGGTCACGAAATAGGGCACAATCCCCAGCCAGAGGGCCAGGAACATGGTGGTGCGGTAACAGGTGTAGACGTCGTGTTGACGACACTTCCCAACCAATCGCCTGAAGAGCCACATGGCGTATGAGTATTCTGTTCCGCTTGTGGACTCACAAAAGCAGGATAAGAATCTTAGCTAATTAATTTAAAAGCTCCTCCCAATAATCTTCGAAAGACAAGTGCAGTTAATAAAACGGGCAGTAAAAGCTGTCTATAAAACAAGGTTGAAATGGCTTAAAATTTTGTTTAAACAAGAAGTTTTAGTTTTGAGCACAAAACTTGGAAAATGTGTAAATAAATATTTAAAAACCAAATTAATAGTTAAATTTTACCCTTTTCTAAACACTTTTGCTTTCTTTCTTATTCAAAATATTTAATTTAGTTCGTAAACTTATTTCTGCAGCTTAAAAACACATTACTCTTCCTTAAAAATTACCCACCTGATTGAGCACTTCAAAGTGCTGCCACAGACGATGTAAATTAGCTCCAAATAGCATCACAATGCTTAGTAAAAATATTTGTGGCACAAAAAAGGCCACTGCCGCCGTGTAAATGGGTCTGACATCATTATGCAACAGCATCCAGATAGAGCTGACCAAGTAGGCCAATTGAACACTCGTTATGAGAAAGATTTTCAAGTGCCTTATCCGCATAATGGCTGCGTAATTGAAGCAGACA
Source organism: Drosophila auraria (assembly GCA_008042615.1). NCBI lineage: Eukaryota > Metazoa > Arthropoda > Insecta > Diptera > Drosophilidae > Drosophila > Drosophila auraria. The sequence continues at coordinate 40,945 of VNJW01005496.1, read as the reverse complement.
CCCAAGTTGAGAAAACGCTCGTCGATATGGGATATTCGATTCCAAATGCTCATCAGCAACCTAACTCGAATGCTGCTGCAAAGGAACAATGTGGACATGCCCATCATTCCGATGAATTTCTGCAGAGAGTCTCCCACTTGGGATATTTGGGACTTGAAGAAGTAGCCCACAATACTCTGCTGTTCAATTAGGGCCGATAGAAAGCAGTAGCTGAAGAAACTCAGCTGGATAAAGGCATTGAGGTAGCCAATTTTACTCAGCCGAAGTTGCCTTTCACCTGCCTGACCTGTTAAGCGAAAAGGAGTCAGTCCCAACAAGTAGGTGCAAAGGAGTAAAGTTTGCTCAGCTCCAAAGGCATCCCGGGGACTGAATAATTGTCGATATAAATTAAACATTTTCTTGTATATTTTCTTTCACGATTAAAGCTTTAATAAATTCCCGAAAGAAATCTCTCTTGCACTAATCCTTTGGATTCCCTTGGTTATCCTTTTATAGCTTCACCTTATAACTTTCTACAGTGATTAGTTTTTAAAGTATTTATGACCCACACCTTCTTGGTCGTCGTCATGGCTGGTTAAATATTATCCACTTTCCACCGCTGACAGCTCGGTAATGGAAACCCGTCCATCACACACCGACAAAGTTCCCATTTAATGACAGTTTATGAAATAATATAAAAGTCAGTCGTCGGGTTTGGAAGGTGTTGTCTCTCAGTTCAGGGTCAGGGTTTGTGCGGGCTAATTAAATTAATTGAAGCAACTGAAGAGAATTGAAAACACTTTAAAGAAGCGGCTAAGTGGCGCTGAGGGGTTATTTAGCTCAAGTCGTTATAGTTAGAGTCCTTTAGGAATTATTCAGGAATATTTCCAAGTATTTATGAGAAGTTAATTGCAAATGAAGTACCAAGTACCTTACCTTGTTGACCATCACCAGCCGCATCTCCACCAAATAGGTGAAGCAAGTAAAGACCGCAATGGCAATGGAAATAATGGTGTGCTGGATGAGGAAGGTAAAATGCAGGGCCCAGGTGGGCCTGACCCGCGAGGTGTACAGCACGGAGAAGGTGCCGCAAGTGAAGCACAAGTTGACCAGGAACATGGAGATCAAAATCATATAGCTAAAGCGAAGCACCTTGCTGTACATGATCTTGATGCCCACCGTCTGCAGCTGGACGTCCATGGTGTGGAACTTCTGGAGGCAGCGCTCCAGCCGATGATTCGGTATGAAGGCCGTCAGGTAGATGACGGTCACTCCGATGAATCCACTCACGATCTGCATCATGTCCCCGAAGTAGGTGATCCGCGAGCGAAAGAAGTAGCTGGCCACCGACTCGCAATTATTGTATATAGTCAGGCTATAGCAGACGGTATAGAGGACAATGTGCAGCAGTCCATTCAGATACCCAAAGACGGTCTTCTTGATGCTCCTCCGTCCGGTCTTGCTGTCGCAGCTCAGGTAGAACGAGGTGAGGCCGTGGATGTAGGTCACATGGAAGAGCGGACGGAGGCACTCGTAGAGCTGCTTGGCGCTCAGAAAACGCCAGAATCGACGACGCAAGGACTGGAACAGACCGGTGGCCACTTCTATCTCCACCGTATCCGCGGGATCTGTCGTGTCCTTGGCCCTCTCGATATCCATGTCCGCTCCGTTTGAGCTCCTGCCGGCGACTGACGCCGGGGACAGCAAATGATTTGCATTTTACGAGGACGCGTCAGCGCCGGAACAACTCCCGGAAAGGTCCTCCCCCGAGGTGGGGCCAGCCAAAGTAAATAATTTTCCCATTTTTATACGCGAACCCCGGGTCTAGACAAGCCGTTGTCCGCTGTCATGTTGCGACCATTAACCTATTAGCTTAAGCTGTTGCATTTTAATTAATGGTTCCGGTTCCCCAGGGGAAATAATTCCCCAGGGTAAACCCACGATTTTCCCCTACAATATACAGGGAAGTTTTTTTTTCGGATCAATGAAAGGGAGCTCTTCTTTTTTTGGCCCACTTTTATTGAGGGTCTCCCATAAGCCTAATTAATTTCATGGTTTCCTTGAAATGCGCAAAATGAATTTATGTCAATTGTTTAGCACGACATTATGGCCATTATTTCGAATGTATGCATGTCCTTTTGTCAGAAGAGATTTGGTTGGTTAAGCATGAGTTACAGCCGCCATAACTGACATTCATTCGTTTTATTAGTTACGAGGGGTCAAACGGGTTCTTCAGTTGGTTTAAATGAGACGCAGGAAGGGCGAAATATGTTTCGGGAATTTATGCAGAGTTAAATTCTAAGAAAGCTGAGCAATTTGAATATATTTTGTATTAGAAAACAACGCAGCTTAAAGGGGAGAAAAAAAGAAAAATTGAATATGTAGAAGTATTCTTTTTTTAGACCATTTTTCTTTGGAAAAGACTTGCTGGCTGAGAATAATTTATAAAAATATATAAACAGTGAACTAGGAACTCAAACTGTTCAAGGATTTATTTGAGCCACACAGCTTTGAAGAAAATGTAGTGTTTATTTTGATAATTTATATTTTTTTGAAGAGCCTTGTTGACTGAGAATAATTTATAGTAAATAGATTAATAATAAATAAACAAAATATAAACTAGATATTTAATCTCTTTAATAATTTATTCAATCGAAAGACTCTTTAGTAAAGAGCCTTAAAACTCAAGCCCCAAAGTAGGCAACACATATTTTTTTGCAGTAATTTATTTCATCAACTAGTCGACGCTACCGAAAATTAATTTCCACAGTTAAACGAGGAATTCAATCCACTTTTCTATCAACAAAACTGACCACACTTGTTGACCAAAAGGCCCAGGCATTGTTATTTGCCTTTCCCCCAACCAAAACGGACAAAATTAATTAATAAACGTGTCACAGCGAATGATAGGTTTTAGATAAATTAATTTCCACACTTGATTTGATAAAACCCTGTCCCCTTAGTGACTATTCCCGTCACGCTGTCTGTGGCAGCAGGCACACGTCAATATTTACCTGTTACTCACCTGATTGATGATACTGAGCCGGCGCTCGAAACTAAAGGCAATCACGCAGAACAAACAAATCGCAATGGAGACGACCGTATGCTGCAGGAAAAATGTCATGCAAACGCAGAACGATGGCGTGACATTCAGGGAGACCAGCAGCCGGAAAACTCCCACGAAATACACTCCCAGAATCAGAAGCTTGAAGACCAGCACCAATATCGAGTACCGGAATATCCTCGAGTACTTGACCCGTATGCCGATGTTGGAGAAATTCGTATCCAGGCTGTGCAGTATGGTCAGGGTTCCCAGCAGCTTGCAGCGCTTTAATATGGCCGAGGTGTAGATCACGGCGCCGGCTATCAGGCCATTGAAGATCTGCAGGCGATCTCCGATCGTGGAGATCTCGGTGCGAAAGAAGTAGCCCACAATGGACTCTCCCTGCCGCAGGGATGAGATATAACAAAAGCCACACAGACATATGTAGATAAAGATGTTGAAGACCCCGAAGAAGGACATCTTCAGGTAGGACTCGCCCATCTTCTTCCTGACCACATGAAAGGGCGTCAGACCGTAAAGGAAAGTCAGAAAGAATAGCGGACGCAGAGCTTCGTAGACCTGCGAGGATATAAAGTATTTGCGCACTCGTCGCAGCGCCGACATAATCCCGGAATCGAAGCTATTATATACCGGAAGCCGGAAGTGAAGAAAAAGCGAAGCGCAGAGCACAACCGTTCGGGTGAAGGAGTCAACGCGAACTGGCTGGCAAATGGCAACAAAACAGGGAAAATAGCGACTGCCCAGCGAGGGATGCAAACGAACTGAGAAGGCTATAAACGACAGGGAAAGGGAAGAAAGAGTCCTGTGAAGTGGTGTAAAGAGGATATAAAAAAACAAATGTCGGCTACGGAAGCTCATTATTACGTTGTCTAGGATTCCCAACAACAAGTGGCATTTGATAGCAACAAGTGTTTTTCACTTTCTCACCCCATCTTGCAGACAGTGATGACAATGCGATAATTGCTAAGAATACTTGAAATTAAGTTAAGAAAAAAGGAATAAGTAGGGAAAATTAGGGACAAGGGTTTGGTATTTATCTGAGGAAGTTCCATTTATAATGTTAACTCTTAAATTATAGCCTAGTCTCTTCATATTTCTAGTTTCTTCAAAATTTGCAATCTAGTTTAACTTTTTTTATTATACAGAAATCAGAATTAGATAATTTAAATATTTCCTTTTCCGCTAAAATATTTATTATGAAAATATTTAAGGTTAAATATAAATATATCGGGCATAGTTTTATTTTCAATCGTAAAACGCACTGATAATGTCTATTAACAATATGATTTATTTTGGGGACATTTATTCAACATTTTTAAGAAATTATACACTATTTTAAGCTATATTTACTTGACTTAATATCTTTTATAAAAATCAACCATATTTTTCTGGCTTACTTTAAAAGAACCCTGTTAGTATACAAAAATCCCTAGGATGCTAGGCCTGAAATAGTAATTACAAAACTGTTGAAAGGTTAAATTTTTTGGTTGGAAAAATGAACATCCTTTTGGATTGAAAGAAAAAACCCTGATGCAGCATCACTGCTTGTGTGTCCTTGTGAAAGATGTCTCGATTTAATTCAGTTGTCAGACTGTAGACATATTTGCTGCTGCCAGCGAGTGCTTGTGTGCGCCGTGACTGGCAATTCATTATCATCATTATCGAGGGACTCTTGAGTCTCGAGTCTCGGATAATCGCATATCTGGTCACACTCGACTAATGGCTGGATGTATGTGGAAACGAAGATGGAGGATACAAATGTGGATGTGTTCCTGGCCATTGGCTGCGCCATAAGCTGATCCGATTTCCCCATTCAGCTAGCTCTTGGGGCACAGGGATTACTCTGATTGACAGGTGAGGAAATATGATGATTGGATGGGATAGTCAAAAGGAGCTTTAATATCTTACTTGTGCTATTTGTTTTACATTGTTCAAATAATTTGAATTAAGTGAAAGCCTCACAAAGTGTATGCCTCACAAGTGTATGTAAGTAACCTGACTGCAATGTATATGCTCTCAAATAGAGATGTTTGATCCGCCTGGGAAAACAGTCTTAAGTGTTGCGCCAAATTGTACTGTAAGAACTGTAGATTTCCCATCATAACATTCAATCCGGCTCGAGGGACCAAAATGTTATGACGTTCGCTACATTTGCAGCCTCTCTCACAGAGTATATTATATTTATATATCAATACCCACAGATATTAATAGAAATACAAATATATAGCCACTATATATATTATAAACATATTTAAAAACTATCTACATCATTTTAAACAAATAATTACAAACATCACTCACCTTGTGCAGACACGCTAATCGCCTCTGGACCGACCTTGTCATCAGACAAAACATGCAAATAGTGATAGAAGTGGCCAGGAGTTCGTAGACCAGAATAAAAGTCAGTTGCCAGGAGGCGTGAACTTCCATTTTGGACAGGCACACCAGACAGGTGGTGATCAGGAGCGCATTCACCAGGACGGTTACTGTCATTACCAGCAGCACCAGAGCTAAAACCGTGTTGAAGTTCACCGGACACCGGAGCCGCTCTAGTCGCTGATCCACCTCGAATATAGTGCGTACCGATCGCAGGAAGTGCCTGCGCAGCAACAGGGGCACAATGAAGGTGCATATGGCCACGATAATGCCGCCGATGTCGTGGAGTCGCGTGCTGACCTGGGAGACGTGGTTGCTCATGAAATACCCGATCAGACTTTCGTCGCTCACGTTGACGTGGACGTAACAGTAGGCGAGCAGCAGCCACCGCGTGATGGCATTGAGGAATCCATACCAGGACTGCTCCAGCGAGCTCTCGCCCAGAGAGTTTCGCCGCACCAGGAACGGAGTGATGCCCAGGCCGAAGGCTACGGCCACTATCAGATCGATGGAGCCATAGCAGTCCCGGACACTCATCCAGTAGCGCAGCTGGCTACCAAGCCCGCGGACCGTGTTCAGACCGTTGCGGATCATCGTTGCACGCGGAATAAATTCGATGTCAACTCCCAATTAAGGTTGAGTCATTTTGTTGGAGTGCTCCGCTTATCGCAGGTTAACTGGAATGCTATCGTACACGGAAAAAAAAGGATTAGGGATATATTATAATTTGGTTTCTGAAATATATCTCCTTTAACGTGTATTCTGTGGGTTTTATATTTTTTGTATTACCAAAGCCATTATTTTATATGAATGCAGGTTATATAATATAAATTATATAATAAATAGTACATTTTTTTTTGTTTTAAATGTTTTGGTATTAAAATGATATTTTTATTGCATATGTATATTTGATATTATATTGAATTAAGCCCAATTTTTGTTGAATTTTTTCTTGTCGGTGTGTTTGCCTGACCGTAATGGCTCTGGGGGCTTAATTTGCATTTTATCGCAAAATGGTATCTGGCAAAGGGAATCTTCACCCACAAACCCTAATCTCCATTCAATCCTGTAATTACAGTTTGCGTAAAAATGAATTAATATAAATAAATAATAAAAAGAATTAGGAAAGCTACAGTCGAGTGTGACCGACTGTGAGATACCCGGTACCCAAAGCGTGATATTGTCTTTGCTTGTACTCTATGGGTACCGGGTATAAAAAAAAAATCCTACAATTCTGCTTTCTATTTCATAGACTGGAATTATTAATTTCTTTTTATTTAAAATAATATAAGTGTGAAATACTATTAGGTTCATTAAAAATAATTAGAGCCCAACAATTATTTTTGTTATTTAATAAATTAAAATATTAATTTACTATTACTTAAGTTATTATCAGCATCTTAATATTTAGTTTCTAGACATTTTCTAAAATGGCTTGAATATACTCTGAGTGTTATTCGAAATTAAAAAAGTATGCATTAATGACCAAATGTAATTATAAAATAAAACTTATCAATAATTGTATTAATAATATAATAACCACAAGAAAAACCATAAAACATTTTCGTTGAATATTAAATTACTTCTCAAGCCCTAAAAGTATAGCCCCAAATAACCTAATTTTAACAAATTTCCAGGGAATCATACAAGAACTTAATGAATTTTTTTGACTAATGCAATCACGGGCTTAGCCATTGCGAAAACCAAACGAAAGCTTAGTATTTATGCTGGATAACAGCAGCAAACGCAACACACAAATCCACATTACCAAATCTTGGCAAAAACAAATCCCAAAGAGACAACAAGCCGGGGACCATCATCTTCAGCCTCTGCACCGGCGAAGTTAACAATGCAAACGAGGTTGCACAACGGATTCCCCCCGGTTTAATGAGCTCCCATCACCCATCTCCCAGCTCCCTGCTCCCAGCTGCAGCATCGTGCTTTAGTGCATTAAATCATGTGTCTGGCTCAGAATTTTTGTCGCACAATTTGGCTAACAACACCTTAGCCAAATGCCAGTCAAAACAATAACAAAGTGGCAGGGGATCCCCCAACAAAATTCTGTCTCTAAGCTCACTTCTCCCGTGACAATGGCGCCGGCTCTAAATAATACGCATTCAAAGAGTTTGTCCAACCTTTTTTGCTTATTTTTTTCACACGTGCTACGCAATGCCAACACTTTTTATATGCGAAGATGGGAATTTGCAAGTAACGTGCATAATTATTATAGCTTCGAAAAGGAAAAGAAATGCAAAATGTTCTTGGCAAAACTGAGTATTGAAATTGTCAATTATAATAAAAACCAGTCTGAAATCTACCAATAAACTATGGCAAATATTATTCAAATTCTCGCTAAAATAAATCCATGAAATTTTGCAATAACATTCTGCTTTATTTAATCAAAAAATATATTTTTCTTTTCCATATCCGCTTTTGACTTTAAACAAAAATCCAACTATTTATTCAATTTAATTAAAACAATGACCATATCGGCTTACCTAAATAAATATTATGCTCCGAAATTAATATAACAAACAAAACAAAGCAAACTTTTTTCCTTGACCAAAACTGAAATGAACCAAACAATTATTTGAACAATTTTGGCTTCCAAGCGATTTGATGCGAATTTATTTCAGGGCCAAAAACGATGAAGGCTTTCCTCAATTGATACAAAAAAAAAATAATACTACAAAATATACTTAAAACCACACATAAATGAATTAAATAGTGGTTGATGGCGGAAAATGCTTTGGATAATCGGCGGCTGACCAAAAAGACAAACCTCTGACATTTTGGCCATCGAAGAGTGGCGAAATAGTTTTTGGTGTTTCGTCTTTTCGGCTTTTGGCGATGAGTTACAGAACCCCAAGGTGCCGACGCCACGTGATGCGGTAAGGCAGTCAAAGTCAGTCACTGGGTTATGGTAGCCTCAAAAAAAAAAAACAGATACATATATAAAACCTAAAAAGCCATCGACATCTACATTCGTCGAGAGGAAAAGAAGAAGTTAATTAGCATCAGACGCTCAGCCCAAAGTTAATTATGTTATGTTATTGTAATTTATCATTGCTTACGCTTTGTGCCCGCACTTCTTTTCAGTAAACAGCCAATTTTCCCAAGACTTCACCTGTTGTCCCTGGAATGAACAAAAAAAAATATGTTTAATCATTGTTTAGAATATCTAATTTAAAGTAAAGCATTGTTCGTGGCTCAAAGTTAGCTGTAAAGTTAAAGGAAGTGCCTATAAAAGTTATAATTATAATAAGGGTAAGCTGATAATTTTTCAGTAATTTTATTTCTTTTGAAATAGTTACATTTGTGTTGTTACTAAACAATCCTAAGATACATTGTTCCCTTGTTAATAAGTCTATTAAAATCCAAAAGAATATTAAGTACCTCATAATTTCTACCTGTAAAAAAGCTCCTCCAAACAATATTTTATATCAAAGTAATTTCTGTTTTATTTAATGCTAAGCCATTTGTACTTGAATAGGCAATCACATACGTACTTAAGCCCTGTGAATGCCACTCAATCAATATAATAAAAAACCCATTTTGTAAGTTACAAACATTTCTTCAACTCGATAAAGAGTTTTATATGTCAATCTAATGATGACTTTCCTTTGGCAATCGCCACGCAATGCGAATGTTGCGTAACCGAAAGCAAAAGGCAGAAATCGCTACTCAAACAATGAGCCCAATTGTAATTAAAAAGTTTTTTGGGATGGGAGATGTCAAGTGATAGATTAAGCGACCCAATTATGAGTATGTGGCACTGAGGCTGCGTGGGATTTCGGCAGGCGGCTCTGGGCTGTTGTTGCCAATTTCGTGAGATATGTGGCGAAGGAAAGTGAAATTGCAGGCAATGGAAAATCACAGTCCCACACCAGTCGTGAGCCACCGTCGAGGGCCATTAAATATTAGTATCTATATACAGTATACGAACGATAGTGGGAATTTATAAAAATCAAGGAACATCCTAGTAATAAATTCTTATATAAAGAATGCTATATTTGAGATAAATAAAGAGTACTCTTGTAACTCTACTGATGCAGACCGAAAAATAATTATAGAAAATAATGTATTAAATAAATAAAGATAAAGAAAACCGACCTAACCGAACTAACTGACTTATATTATGTAAGAATACTTGACTTCAAAATAAATATCGTTATCGGTGTTACTACAAAAATCATTAGTGTTTTGTAATCACTTAAAAAGGTGTCAAAAACTATGCTACAAAATGTGTCATCATAAAAATAAAACAAATTTGGTGCTCCTAACATTTTTTTCCATATTTTTAGGCGCCTTTCAAAGTATTTTATATAAATTTTCTAAAAAGGCTTTTGGTATTTATCGTTTAGTTTAATTAAATTTTTAAGGTAGTACGGAAAATTCTAAAAGTCTGGAGTTGCTATTCTATTATTTCTAAGTATATTACAAACATAATAATTAATAATACTTTGCATTTAAGGTAAAAACTTTTTACTAAAAAGGTAATAAAAACCTAACGACATGTTAGTTCAAATTTATTTCTATAAACAAGAAATTATAAAACATGATCAGTAATTGTTAAAAACTACCCAAAATATTATTCATAAAATAATGAAAAATATTTTTAAATATATAACTTTTTACGGAGAGTTTTCTTATTTGAGTCCCCACTGTAGTGCCTTTACGTACGCTATATCCATGACGCCTAAGGTCTCTCGTACTTAACTTAATGGTAAGCGGTAAGCGGAGCTTTAATTTTTATTGTTGCTCTGGCGGCGAGACCCATTTTTAATTGTTGCTCGCCTCTGGGTAACCCATTCGCATGGAGTTTGGAGCATGGAGCATGGAGTGCAGATCTAATTGCAGCCGCAGCCATGGATATGCTTTTCGGATTGTCTGTCTATTTATTTCGTTCGTTTTCGGGTGTTTTTTTTTATGTGGCGGCCTTTTGCCAGTCAGCGTTCTTCAAGTTCAAGTTCGGGGCTCCATCATTTGGCGCTGTTCGCACTTAATGATTTCACACATCTGCTGCTCCGACTGATTTCGAGATCAGTTGTTTTTAGATATTCGGATGCATAAATCACTTAAGCAAATGCGTTCAAAGTCACAACAAAAATCAAGAAATGCAGGCTTCATTTGGAGGCACGAACTCCGAAATACACTAAGCTGAACATAATTCAATTAGTCATAAATGTATCTTATGCCTCGCTTTGCAGAAAATATTGACTAGGTCATAATTAATCTAATAGCTTCATAAAAATAAGAAGGATTTTGTAATATAGACAAAACTCAGACACTTTTAAATTGTTTATGGTTTTGTCATGGCAATTTTGTGTGATGAATCTATGACTTAATCTATGTGTTAGCTACTGTTAAAAGCAATAGCAATTATAAAAGAAAACGGTATAATTATGGGAAGTATTTGACATTAAAAATATATTAGTTATTCTTTATATAATTGCTTATACAATTTTAAAATGTAATAAATTTTTTATATAGTTATTTGTCAGTGTAGTGTGTACAAATAAATAAATAAATATAATTATTTATATGATTATTATTCTTTAAAAATTTACATTTTCCGATTTTAATGTTTAATGAGTAAAGACAGCATTTAATTTTGATTAAATATGTTTTGTTAATATTATATAAATACGTATTATTAATTTATTTTAATCGGCACTATTTATTTCTTTAAAATAAATATTAATCCAACCTGACTTCACAAATCTAGGGTAGAGGAAAAAAACTAAGATGCACGGCAGATGTACCGGCAAATTTTGAAGTGATTGCGAATCGATTTGAAGTTGTTGGCTGCCAGCCACTCCACCGCACTTGGCTTGTGTGGAAAATGCAATTAAATTTAATTTACTGAACGACCTCCCATCGGATAGCATCGGATGCTGCCATAATTTCATTTTTTATGTATGCTCGAAATGCAATTTGAAGATGCGCTCGAGGTGCGTGAGAGGACACTTGGAACAGATCAGAAGCTTAATCGCCTTGTAGGGGTGAACTTGAGCATGCCGAGCAGCATTGGAGTTGGAGGCACTAAACATCCGACGTTATTAAGCAATATTGGGCCGAGCACAATGAAAATTAATGAATATTATTCCAGTTGTTGTGCTCTCATTAGGCAAATCAAGAAATAGCATTAATCACGCTGAGAGTAGGCCCACAAAGGCAGCTGAAAAAGTAGCATTTTTTAAACCATTTAACCATTTGGACTCCTATTTATTTGTTTATTTTGTTATTTATTTTTTTGCTGCCCTTTTTTGCTCGCTTCATCAACACCTTTTTGGCTAATGATGAGCAAATTGTGCCGGAAGCAATTTGTACCTCCATTGATTTTATTGACACCGTTTTGCTTTGTATCGGAGAAGCCGAAAAAATATTCAATTGTTACATAATTGTATTGTACGAAATATTAAAAAAAACGGGGCAATAATTAAAATTAACCCCGCGGGGGTTCAGCTTAACGCAAGGCAATTAAAATAAAATCAAACACAAATGCATAATCATTTGTTTAAACAAAGCTTGTAACGGTTATCGATGGCTTTTTGCCTTTTCACACTTATTTATTGCCGTTGCCACAGCAACAACAACAAGAAAAAAAGATCGCAAAGCAAAACAAAAGACTCAGGCAGCGAACTCGCTACGCCAACAAGTTCGAAGTCGATACAAAGATGCACTCAAGATGCAGCTTTGGCCAAACAAGCCAAAAACCAGTAGCCCAGTGGCACATTTATGGCGGCAGTGTTGCGGCTACTGCCGATTTGCGGCCCCCAAACTCAATTAGCCATCGAATGCATTCCGAACTCATCGCATCTCCAGCTGAAAACTGAAAACTAACAACTAATAACTTGGAAAAAAAAAACCCAAGCCCCGTTGGTCTAAGCCATTTTCGTAGCGATCCCCTCGCTGTTTGTCTTGCCAACGTGACTCCTCACTGGTTTAAGCCAAGCCTCCCAGCGCCCCCGGTTTGAGCCACGTTCGAACATCGAACATCGCCACCGATGCTCGTTTTTGCTTGTTTTGGTTTGTTTTGGTTTTTGGGGACAGGCTATAAACCGTGGCAAGATCGTCAGTGCGTTCAGTTGGTAAAAGTGAAGCGTTGCGTGCGGTTGTTCCCCAGCTAAAAACCACAACCTCAGTTGGATTTCGAGTTCTTTCTGCACCGTTCGTGTCGTTTACGCCGATCTAAAGGTGATTACAAACCATATCCTTTAAGGACAAGTGACTTCTGAAAAAGTGATATCTTTACAATAAAAAATTAAATTAAATTAATTTCTAAAGTTGAGATGTTTTGTGACTTCGATTCTGAAGCTTAGCTAATAGTTAGTATAAAATGTGAGCTTGCTAAGTGGGTCAGCTGTAGAATTGCAGTTTTAGTTCATTACATTTTATTAAATAATGCAGTTTCGACGATTTTTGCTTTCCAGTTTAAGTTTTAAAAATTGTTAATTGGGTCATCTGGCAATTTTAAGTGTTAGCTTGCATTTCTAATCAATTTTATCGTTCTAATCAGATTTGGTTATAGGCTTTGTAAGATTTCATTCAGGGTTTTAATACATAATCTTGGTAAATGTTTTTTTTTCAACAAAAGTGTAAAATATGCCTTTAGAAAAAGCTATTTGTTATTACTATTATTTAAAGATAAATACCCAATTAAATACATTGAAGAAAAAGTATTTATTATTATTATATTTAAAGGAAAAAAGCTTTCTTCGTAATGCCTTTCCTGTATTTTCTGAAACCTACATTTTTCTTTAATATACACTTATTTTAGAAATAATATGACGCATATAAATGATATTAAAAATAAAAAAACGATACACACAATTTAATCATCAATTAATTTTGCACAAACAAATTGTTTCATTAATTAAAACCTTATTGATCTACTTTTAATAGAATTATTAATACCTGTTGAATGGCCAGAAATATAAATCTAAAAATATTATGAAATTGTAGAAAAGATTCTAGTAAATCGTTTTTTTTACACAAGACCACAAGCGAGTGAAAAACAATTAAAATAGGTTTCTAAGCATAAGTAAAGCAACAAACTTAAGTAACATCTGACTCACAGTTCTTAGTTATTTCTAAATTAAGTATTTAACGCTAACTTAGAATAGTTTTTTGACTAACACTAATAAATAATTTGTTCTCCAAAGTTCTGTAACGACCTACCTAAAAATAATTCTGTCACAATGCATTCTGTCAGTTTGAAGAGCAAGGCAAACAGTGTGAAAAATCGTTTGTTAGTAAACCCAACAATGATGGAGTTCTTTTTTATTATTTTTTTTTCTTATTACCAAGCTTGCCCTCGTTTTGGCCTGTTTTTCTCGCCCACTTGCCACCCCCAGGGCCATGCATTGAAGCAGAAGATTACGCAATATGTGGCAGTGCAAATGAGTGGAAAATCTAATTTTCCAGTAGCCTCGGCAGCCACAGTAGCAGGCGCAGCATGCAAATATTCGGGCAGTAATTACCAAAATGTCAGGCAACTGCTGCTGTTGCTGTTGCTGCTGTTGCAGAACGTTTTTGGGGTCGTAAAGTCAATAATATTTTATGACTGGCAATAAAGGCAACTTGATAAGAATAGCAACGGCGGCCGCCTTTGACATTTTTGCAGCCGCAACTTGGCTGGTTATTTAAAATCTTGCCGCTGTGACAGGTCACCAGTTAAACAATTTCAATGCCACCTTCCATAGCAATTGCGGAGGAGGAGGATCTGCAGCTCGAGTCTGCAATCTCTGAAAATTCCACAGAAGAAATCACCAGTCACGATTCCGTCTCCAATTGACAACAAAATAATTTATCTCCGCGGAATGCGGGAAAGTCTTTACAGGCAGAAAAAAAAACCAAATCTCTCTGGGCTTCTCCTGTCACTCGGTTGGATGGATTCTCTTTAAAGGAAAGTTTTTTTTTTGCTTTTTGAATGGCTCGTGGGCGTGTCTGCTCCGCCTCCTTTTTTTGCGGGGGATTTTCTGCTTTTCCATATGCCAATTTTGCAGCTCTTCAAGATGAGTGACAATTTTCAGTTCTGAATTTCAAGCAGCTTCCATTGGCTGTTATGATTATAGGGGAAAATAATAATAGTAAAGGGGTTATGCGTTTCTTTTTGATGTCACTTATATTTCAGAAAACTATACTTCGAAGCAAACAATTATATTCAGAACTGAAAGACAGTTCTGGAAATTAAAATTGTTTATCACTAGAGACTTAAAGTAAATATAATTAAATTAGAAAAGGTATTTCTTAAATGTTTTATAAAATTTTAAATTTAAAGCATAGCACTTTAAAAAAATTTGCTTTTGTTGTTTTGATCAAAACTGCAATAAATATATTATAATTTATACTTTAAAATATTTTCGTTATATTTATAATTGTTTTTCATATTTAAGCTTGAAGTCTTTTAAATATATGTGAAAAATCGAAGTAAACGAAAGAATTGCATATTTCAACGCTTGATTAATATTAATTATTTGAATAATAAATTATTCTTCGAGTTTTGTAAAGAAAAATATTTAGCATTATTTTTTAAACAACCTTTTTCTTCATAAATTCTATAAGAGGTCTGTGACAGTGCCTATTTCTTAGCATATTTAAGTGTTTTCCCTCCTGTCACCGGCTTGTTTATTATTCCAACCATCAATTTGGGCAATTCATTAGCACCTGGCAACGCAGATGAAAGTGAAGATGCCCAGACACCTGAGAAGATTCCACCATGTCTCTCGCTCCTCCTCCTCCTCCTGCTTATTTCAACTGACGCGCTGTCAATATTTATTGATATGGCCTGCACATATATAAATACATATTTATGCGATGACCAAAAAGCGAACGAAGAAACATGACCATTTTCACTATCATTTCGCTTCATTGTTATTGTTTCCAGCGACTGCTGACTGCACTGAGTCTGTTGGCATTTTTGTGTCTTGCTCATCCGAGAAAAACCAGTAAGTCGCAGGTGCTTGGTGACCAGTAAAAGTAATGCTCCTTTGGCCTGTCTGCTCCGCAAACTGGCCGCTGACAGACTTTCTTCTACCGTCTGTCCAGTTTTTCTGCATATTGTTTACTCTGTGCTCTCGGCGGCCAGCGGCTTCTTCTTCGGGCCAAGACGAGACCAGACCTGGCCAAGACCAGCCACAGGCCGGGGCAATTAAAGCGTCGCCACCGTTTCGCAGATGCATCCGTGTGAAACTTTCATAACGACAGCAGCATCCTGCTCCCTTTAATTCCACCTGAAACAGGTCACCGATGTCGCAACCCATTCTAATTAGTACTCGACCTCGACTGGCTCCAATGCGGGCTATATCTAGACCCACCCATGTGGGTTGTGGCTGCAATAGGCCATCATGTTGGCCAGCAGCTGGCAAATCCGTCTTCTTTATAATTACTGTCATCGCTTCACAGCGAGGCGGTGCTGGTAAACAGAAACCAGAAACCCGTCTTGGTCTTCGTTCTACAAACGAGCTGATGCTAGTGCAAGTTTCTCGGTGTTTTCTCTAAAGAAATGTCTGCTTATCGATTGATTTCTAATTAACAGGAAATGACAGAAGCAGATCTAGGTAGCTAACATTAAATCTACAAGGGGAAAGGCTACAAAAATATTTTTACAAGTTTTTAAATTAAGAATGTTATCAAGGTTTAAGCTAATTTAATGGAAAAATAATAACTAGAAAATTAATGTTAATAATAACGAGAAAAACAGGTCAAGGTAGTATATATGGTTAAGTTTTAATGCTGAAATAATGTTCTTAAAGTTATAAAATCGATTGCCATTGCGAGGTTACAATAATAAATGTTAGCTTGATCAAAAAGTATTACCAAGGTCATGACGATATCTAAAATATAATTTTATACTATATAAGCTATTGTTTTTAATGGAATATGATGAAGCATCCTTAGAGAAACTTCTTCTACTTAATATTTTTACTTATTTCGTGAAAGAAATAAATATAATTTAAACGTTAACTGTTATGACAGCCTGCTAAGATTTATCTACATTTAAAATTATCAAAATTCAGTTGATAAAGTTAAGATTAAAATATTAACATTAATAAAGCAGATATATAAAATATTTGTAACTGTTTTAAAATCAGTTTTTAATCAATAGAATTAATAGAATATGCATATTTAATATTCTTACTAATTTTTTGAAAGGAAAAGATACAATTAAATCGTAAATTGTGTTCGGAACATGACGAGATTTTTCTAGACTTAAAGTAAAAAAAAAACTAGTTAATAAAAGTTTAAAGTTTAAAGTCCTTAAATTAATAAGGCAGATAGAGTGTTTTTTAAACGTTTTATAAAACCCCTTTTAATTAATCAAAGACCCAGTCCCTCTAGCCAATGCTCCCAAAATTATTGGCAAATATTTCAGTAACTCTTATTGAGCTTCTACCTCTTCGTTACAAGATTTAGGCACCTGTTCCGCTCTCAGCACAGCTAATGACAATTTTTTTTATACATTTACTTCACCACAAAATGTGCTCGAGGCGCGTGATACATAAATAAAATTTGCTTGCCATCGACGAGGAAAAATCCGGTAAAAAACCAGTTGCTTTAAGCCGTGCGGAGATCGCTGTAAAATGTAATGTATAAGCCGGAGATTAATTGCCATGCATGGGAATGGAGGGAGGGGTTTTAAAAAAATAAACAAAAAATGTTTGGCAGATGCAACCACGAAGCCAGCACAAGTACGTACAAGTGGCTTGGAATTAATTATCTAACACAGGTTTCCGAGTCGGAATGCTGCACAGATGTGCTTGGAAAAACATCTTTCAGAGATTCGAGACTGCTCTTTTTTTTTGCTGTAGTTATTTTGTAATATTTATTTGGCTATTGAGCACGTTTTGAAGGTTGCTTTTTGCACGCCGCACAGGTGAATTATATAAAAGAGATAACCATTTAAAGAGCCTAAAATCATCATTAGTCATTTAGCCATCAAAAGCAAATGCCTTTCTCCCACAATTTATATTTACAAGTGCGTCCATTGAAGCGTTCAATAAAGGCAAATATTGCATAACAGAAGAAAACGAGCCGCACTACAATACAAAAAGTCAAAAGCCCGAAAACCAAAAGTCCAAAAGAAAACAAAATGAGACAAAAATGAGAGCTACTTGGGAAGGGAGCAAGTGCCCGAAGTAAAAATACACAAAAATACAAAAAGGTGAAGACAATTGGTTCGGAAATATTTCAGCAGTTGCCAATGCCCTTCCTTACCCACGGCAATTAGCCGAAGAAAAAACCAGTACCTACACGTATATGGATTGGCTTTAATAGGAAGAGCAAATGAGGCAACGGAAATTCAAATTACAACATTTACAAGCCGTGAAAAAAAAGATGGAAAAGAGAAAAAAAAGCACATGCAATTGCGCGTGGCCAAAACAAAAGCCAAAACCGAAGACGACAAATTTTGGAGCTTCGGCTTGTTATCAGGCGGAAGAGTTTCGAATATTGGCCAGGAGGGAGACCCGGTAATATGTGTAATGCATGACCATGGACGGGCCTCGAGCCTCGAACTCGGGCAACTTTCTCCATTAACTGCGAGTATTTCTCCGCCGCTTGGTATGCACAAGACAAACTTTGGGGCTCCGGCTCTGAGCTAGAAACGAATGGGTACCTGGAATGCCGCCTCTGACTGATGGGCATAGCATGTGTTCCCATCACGCGATGAGTGGTGCTTCGACGGGGAGCGGGAGTGGGAGTTCCTTGGCATTGGCTAGGTCAGGTTTTTGGGCTAGGTCAGTTACGGTTTGGTAATTTTTTTAAGGTCACAGAAGCTATAAATGCTATTGATTCTGGGAAAAACGAAGTTAGGTTGGTCAATTCAATTTTTAGGTTAATTGATTTGGCAGAAATTGTTTTTTATATTCGTACAGTTACACTTAAATTAAGCAGATGTTGTATATTAATTGAATAATAGAAATATAAATATAACAAAATAAATATTAATATTAATTATCCTTAGCCCTTAGATATATTGCTTTTTTTTGCCCTTGCAGAGGGTATTATAATTTTGCCATGATACTTGCATTATAAATTAGGAATACTCAAAGCTGTTCATTTTTTATTCAATAAATAAATAAATAAATAGTAGATACAATTTGAGGATCAAATTTCATGAATTAAATTGCTAAAATTCAGATTGAATATAAATTAAATCACAAAATTAACTATAAACATTCTTGATAAATACGTAATTATAATTTTGGTTAACTTATTTCTTGGCTGTAATAATAGTAACCCACTTTTCTTTTCAAACGCTTAAATCTAAATCACCAGTAATTTATTTTAACTGATTTGCTTGGCTAGCTAGAGATAATTAAGTCCTTTTGTTTAGCGTTTAGACAATTTTCAGCACGCGTTGTAGTCATTCCCCTCTCTACAAAGGGGCCTTAGCTGAGATCAGCCAATTTAAATCCGGACCTGATTGCAAGTCAATAATTTATATAAGATGCAATTTTGATTAGTTGCCAGAACCAGTCGTCCCATAAAAATTTGCATACAATTTTCATGTTTATTTTTTTTTTATGTACAAATCTAAGACAATAAAGCCATTTGCATAGGTACGAGGCACAGCATGGAGCATCGACTGTTGCTGAGCCGAGTCTCTGTTGTGCGGGGAACAATTCTCACGTTACGAAATAGAAACCAGGTTGAAGGCCTCTCTCTCTGAAATGGAAAACTACTTAATTAGCCGAAATGGAATCAAATTGTGCAAAATGACAATTGTAAGCGACGAATTCCATACACAAAACACACTCAAAATTGATCAAAATCGATGCAAAGCATTTCCAATCAGTGATTTTGCATAAAAACCAGCGACTCATCGAAGCGGAAATGGATTGGGTGGGGCAAATGGGATCCACTTTTAGTCAAAATCGAATTTTTCAAACAGTTTTAGGCAGAGCTTAGCGGGTTAAGTCACTCTAGATTTGTTACGGCGGGTTAATTGGCATCGGCAGGGCCTGGAAAAATATATATTTCTTGCTTCTGAGTCAGAAAAGTTGGTAAGGAGTTAAATGCATTTTTTTTTTATATAGAATGTTCCAATTTTAACTGATTAATGTGTTTAAAGCTACATTAACTTTATGTTTTTCAATTTAAAATTAATAATAATTTTTTTTTATGCTGAACAATGATTCTCAGCAACATTGACCTACATCACAACATTTTGGTCCTTCGAGCCGGCTTATCCTTAAAAAGTTTATTATTTATTCACAGCATTTTGGTCCTTCGAGCCGTTTTGGCCTTAAAACGTTTATTATTTATAACTTCATTGTTTTGTATACTTTATCTATATTTTAGCTATTCAAATATGTCTGTGCTGCGTGCCCTGCTACTGCTGGCACTGAGCGCCACCATGGCGCTGGCCCAGCGTCGCCTGGCCTTGCCCGATCCGCGGAGCTGTGCGAACCGTGTGCGTCACGCCAGCTACCGGGATGCCCGGGGTGTGTCCCACTCGTACTTCTTCAGCTGGGAGCACGCTCCCACCCGCAGCCTGGAGGTGGACTGGCTGGACGCGAGGAATATCTGTCGTCGTCACTGCATGGACGCCGTCTCGCTGGAGACTCCGCAGGAGAATGACTTTGTAAAGCAGCGGATCGCCCGGGGCAATGTGCGTTATATCTGGACCTCCGGAAGGAAGTGCAACTTTGCCGGTTGCGACAGGCCCGATCTGCAGCCACCCAATGAGAACGGCTGGTTCTGGTCGGGATCGGGGGCCAAGATTGGACCCACCTCGCAGAGGAACACCGGCGACTGGTCGGCCACGGGCGGCTATCAGCAGCCGCAGCCGGACAACAGGGAGGCTGCCCAGGGCAACGACGAGAGCTGCCTGTCCATCCTGAACAACTTCTACAACGACGGGATCAAGTGGCACGACGTGGCCTGCCACCACATCAAGCCGTTCGTCTGCGAGGACTCCGACGAGCTGCTGAACTTTGTCCGCTCCCGGAATCCCAATGTCCGCTTGTAATTGTAGCTAGAGCCTAAGCCCATAATGGAGATGATTAAAATTTACATATTTATGTAGCCTTAAAGGGAACATTGATTGGTTGATGATTGATTGATTGATTTGATGATTGATTGTTTGATTCAGTGACTGTTCAATCCAACATTGATGGCTTCCAAAGCGCCTAACATTCGTTTGTTCGGTTTAGTTCTAAAAATCAAAAATTTGAATAACATTTGATAAACAAAATTGTTAAATAATTTTAAACAAACAAATTGTTAATAAATACAAAAATTGAACCCAACAGTGAAACGACGTTGTCTGTTTTTAAAACATTTAATGCATATATATTTGTATTTAGCTCATTATACGATTTCACTAGAAAATGCATGTATGTAAATATATATTTATATATATCCGTAGATCTGTTTAATAGGTATATTTCCATTATCTGAATACTTTGGTAAGTTCTTGCCTAGTTTTGTTACAACATTACAACTAATTTCATTTGCGTTTAGGAATACATTTAAATTATTTAGCCATTTCGAGTTTTGAAGAAGACACACGGTTAGCAGATTTGATCTAATAAAGTAAGTGGTTTAGGTTCACACAATAATCTGGCGATAGTCCAAATAATAATAATAATATACAGTTTACAGGCTAAATTTATAGCTAATGCTATGATTAAAAATATACAAATACGTTTTAAGGAAATTTTTAAAATCAAATCGTTCAACATAAAAATCTAACAACAATAAATGGGGGAATCTTTAAGAACGTTTAAACCTAGTCGTAGAAATTACCAAGTGATTTCTCGGTTAACTGGAACTTGTGGAACTTATAGTTCGGTTATCGGTTATCGGTTATGGATGTTGTGTGGAGTTCTATGTGTGTATGTGGGAACTGTGGTGGTGGTGGGTGTTGTTGCTGGTATTTTGCTCAACAAAATACGGTCCTAAAAATTACAAAAAGAATTACAAAATTTCGTTAATACACAATGGCAAAGCATTTTGGGGAAAGAAAGCTCACATAACAGATAAATAGTTGCGGTTAGAATTTTGCAGTGAAGCTTACGGTTAGTTTTATGGGTCGGATTAATAGCCACCAATGATGCAGGGTCTGCCTTTTTTGGATTTTTGTGCGGGGTTAGTCACATGCGAATCGCCCATAGCCGAGACTCAAACCGTAAAGCTCACAAAGTTGCGCTTTACCTGCCGCCAGACAATTTCAATTTCAATTTCAACTTCAACTTCAATTTCAACTTCAACTCTAAACAAGGAAACACCAAACACGTCTAGGTTATGACTAAATACGTTGTGGTTACGCCTACGCCACTCTGCTGGTGTTAAGATCAAATACAGTGCACTTGGTATTCGTATCTGAGTATCTGAGCTTCGGTATCTTGTTTGGTTTTGCTGAACTTAAGCAGTACTTGAGTTATGGGATGCGCCGCTGATCGCATTGAACAAAGCCATGCTGTTGCGCTGATTTATACTGTCGGCATCGTCGCCCAGTGGCTGAAAGGACTCGTCGTCGAGCAACTCACTGAGCGCCTGGCACAGCTTCTCATAGTTCTCCTTCAGCACATGATGGTACTCCTTCTGGTCGGCACTAATGATCCGCTCGTTGAGGAACAAGGCCTTCTGGCACACCACAATGAAGTCGCTGAAAAAGAGAATATAAAAAGATATAATCAAAGCAACTTTAATGGAATCAAATAGGCTACGAAACGAGAATCTGCTTTAAAACCAAATTTTACTCCATATAATATTATACATTCTTTTTATACGGAGCTGTTCCTTTTGTGGTCTTCTTTATTCAGGTGAGTGTAAAGTTAAAATCAAGATATTAGAACTTTAAGATAAGTAATGCCATGCGATTTTTATTGCACTCGAAGCTGGCTCCAGGCTCTCTTTGAATTTTATTTAAAAAAAGAACCAGAGGGAGAGCGCTCTAGAGTCAGCTGCTCTCTTGCACACATACAGCTGTCGGCTATCGCTGCATGTGTGCAAGAGAGACACGTGTTCTAGCGGAGAGAGCGCGTTTTTCGTCGCCAGCAGAAAATTGGCTGCATATTGCAATTCACATGTACGGCCTTTCGGCATCTTAGTGATTATAAAGGTCGTTGGCTTAGCCTATACGATTCTATCTCTGCCTTTAGTACCTGAACTATTTTAAACTATACACTGAGCCAATTTTTTTCTGTAGTTACCCTTTATTGGCTTTAGTTTAGGAATTGTTTCTGATCCAAGCAGAACCGTACCAAAGAAGCGGTTCAAGTTTATGGTTCGGTACATGCTTGTTATTTAATTTAAAAGTATATAGTACTAGAAATTAGTAAAATTTTCTCTTAATAGGCCAACTTCAAGATACTAGGTTTTTTTCTTTTTGTATATGTTCCAGTCCCCAAGTGCTAGTTTCTATATCGCGGACATAGAGAAGATCTCTTTCGCCGCTTCGGCGTTCCTTAAATAGTATATTGTAAAAATACTTGAAACACATACCGAAAGACATCTTTGAGATCGCTAACCCGATCCACTGAGAAATTATTGACCACCTTGGCATCCAAGAAGGCATGGGCGTAGGCCAATGGACCCGCATTCACCGTCACCGCCACACTTCCCTGCAGGCGCAACTGCAGCTTCTTCACATCGGCCGGCGGGAGGATGATCTCCTCCAACTCTGAAACCTTTGATTGCATCTCATCGATGGCCACCTCGATGGGACTCAGTTCTATGATCTCGCGTGCCTTCACGGGTATGCGTTTAAGGACATACGGAAACGAGTATTGAGCTGGGAAATTACGAATGTATTTCGATTTAGACGCTTAGGTTAGGTTAGGTATGAGAGATCTTATGGGCAAACTTACTCTTAATGACCGTCTTGCGTTTCCATTGCTCCTCCACGCTGCCCCGAGCTGAACCCGATTTGGTGAACGGTGTTTCATACATAAACGTGTCCACATCGTGATTCTGCTCGAATTCGTTAAGCCTCTGATCGAGTTCGTCCTTGGAGAAGAAGGGTATAACGTGGGTGACCTGTATGTAGGCCAGCTTGGCATCCAATTCGTCAACTTTGACCTAGAAGCAAGGCAATTGTATTTAAAGATTTTAGTGATTTTTTAGGAGATGTAATTTCTAGTTTGGTTTAGAGAGTTTTCTCCTATCCACATTTTTTCCGAAATCAAGTCACCATCCCGGCAAATATCAGACAGAGCTTCTAGTTTTCAGAATCATTGCTCACTTCCTACCCTCAACTGATGTAGTTCAAACAATTAAACAACTTTACTAGCTTCTAGTAAATTGTTTGTTACTTTTTTACAATACCACTGCAGACGAAGGCCGTACACTAGAACCGCTCTAAAGCTTCCAAATTTCTTATACAGTTCGCGGATTTCCTATTTTTGGCAGAAACCACCGGCTGCTCATCATACATACGACATCCGACACGGGCAGAGCGTCCGTAATGGAGCATTTCTTTTCCTTCCCGGTTCCTCGGATGTCCATTGGAATGATCCAGATGGAGTGCCCGATGCCGGCGCATCCAACTCAAACGCCGCCGCAGCCACAGCCGCCGGAGTTCTCTCTAAACCCGAATGCCGTGGAGTTCGTGCCCTCGTATCGCCAGAGATCGCCGGAGGTCGTCGTGGCCACCACCAGTACAAAGATCACCAAAACGGAGGCAACTTCAACAACCACATTGTCTCATCCCGAGATCGTTGGGGATGTCTTGGAGCAAGGGGAGAATGGATTTTTGGTACAACGTCAGATCTTCGAGTGCCTCAGCCAGCTGGGCGATGAACAGATGCCGCTGGAGGAAGTCGCGGTGGGCTTGTTGCCCGGCGGCCAGGGCCTCAGCATGAGATTCACCACCAAGCAGAAGGCGGGCCAGCAGCTGCAGCCGCCAGATCCCAACGAATCGACCTTTCACAAGGGCCACACCCTCCAGCTGGAAGTGGGCGATGCCAAGAAGTTGGCCAGCCGCCCGGAGAGCGTTCTGGTGGCCCAGTTTCTCTTCCGCGTCAACGACTTGCTCCGGGAGAAGTACGAGGACGGCGCCGACATATCCATCTGCCCAAAGTGCACTCTATGCTCCAATCGCAGCTACACGGAGCTGGAAATCGAGCACCAGATCGAGGGCATCAAGGCGTTCGAGAACTTTACCTTCACCGAGTCCACTCGCTACCAGGACCTGGTTTCGCACAAGGCCTTCAAGGAGCTGTGCCGCAAGCTGGGCCTGATCGTGAGCCGGGATCAGATCCACATCAATAGGGCCAGCAGCGGACTGTCCACGGCTGTCTTGCCGCCACCACCTTCGGCCCAGCCGTCGGAGGTCACAGTTGCCATTGACCAGACCACCACCGAGACGGAAACGGAAACCGATGCGGATGCCTATGCCGGCGACGACGAGTCTCAGTCAAATGGCGATGAATTGACACCGAAGGGAAGTGGCAGTCTGGAGATTTCCACGGAATACGTGAGGGGAAAGCTCTACAGGTAAGAGAAGGCTAGAAAGTGCTAGGAATGGGAGCTAACCATTGATCCCCTTTCAGATACGAGGACTCTGAGGGATCCCAGTTGGTCAACCAACTGACCGAGGCAGATCCCCAAAGCTCTGAACCCATGACAGTCGATGTCTTCGATGATAATGCCCATCCAACCACACCGGCCAAGTCACTGATAGCTCCTAGCATGCCGGCCAACTTTCCACGGCTCTACAAGTCGGCCAAGGCCAAGTGCTCTGTCCGGGGAGCAGGAACCAGCGGTCTCCAGAGCGGCACGCAGGCCCGTCGGCCCACTCCATACAGCCGGGCGGTGGCCCAGGCCCAGGCCAAGGCCACCCAGCCCACACTTACGACCATGCAACGATGCCGCCTCACCGCGGGCGGTGGCCAGTTCCAGGCCGGAGGAGGAGGAGCAGCAGTGGGCACTGCTGCCCGAAAGCAACAGGCAGAGTCCTCCCTGCCCGTACCGACTCGTAAGCAGAACTATCAGCGGGCAACGGCCCCCAAGTCTGGATTGGAGGGCCAGGAGGCCGCCACCATTTCGGCCAGCATGGCAGGACGCCTGCCCAGACAGGGCAGACAGCCGATCACTGTCCAGAAGCAGTCGCAATCGAATCATCTGTGAGTAACCCCACCCAGGGATTAGATTTTGAGTTCTGACAAAGGGATTTACTTCTCAGCTGCAAGGCGCCCAAGGGATCGATCAGTAAGCAACAGAATGGCACCGCCCAGCGAATGATCCCGAGGAGCACAACCACTTCCCTGATGCGTCAATCGGAGGTTAAGCGAGTAGGTGCACGTAAATGAGTGATGACCAGTCAGCGGGCTTAACACCTTGTTAACTGTTCTATTTTCTTCTAGCGAATGAGCCTTTTGCGCGGCGAAAGTGATTCGGATATGCTCTTCAGCGAATATCTCTTTAAGTGATCCATCACTGCGGATGGATTGTATGGTTTTTATTAGTCACCTTAAAAAAATAAGTGTTTCAACGTAACTCAATAGGCAAAAAATGAAACAAAAAAATTAAAAAAATTTTAATATGGAAAATTCATACGAGATTAATATTTTTTTTATTTTTGATCTAAAGGATTTATGGCTATTCAAACCTTTTTTTAGTCTAAGCACCGGTTTCTGCCCTTACTGTTAACTGACCTGTCCAAAAGAGATAACCGGATAAAGATATTGTAAAGCAAACCGGTTTTCTGACCTAAGACGTATGTGAACGTGAGAGAATATCATAGTGCTGTTAACTGTCCTGTTAACTAAAGATTATTGTTGCAAGGAATCGAAATGTGCTGTAAAGCGCAAAAACACGGTTGCCACTTAAATCTGTTGTAAATCTCTTCTTCACAATGATATCGGAATTTTGTTGTTCTTTTGCCAAAAAAAAGCAATAAAAAAATAAAAAAAAAATAAAATTTAAGTCATACTAAATTAATATTTTTTTAATTTTTAACCAACGATACCCTGAAAGCTATTTGTCCGAAAAGGTAATCACCAAAAAAAACTTATTGTAAAGCAAACCAGTTTTCTGTCTTCCAAAAAATTTCCGCGAACGTGATTTTCGTGACTTTCGATTATTGCTGTAAAGCACCGATTTGTGCTGTAAGGCGCAAAAGCATGGTTGCCTTGGTTATCGGAACCACTCTAAACTTCTTTACTTAGCTATCGATTTAAAAGAAAGTCGGAGTCCCTGTTAAAGTTAACTCTCACATTAACACGATAGAAAAAGCTCATTTTCTTAGCCGGAACTTGATCTGTCCGCGAAATATTAAAAACGAGGGTAGACACTGGCCCTCAATCGACCTAAACTTACCGGTGACGAATCCATAATCATCTTGACCACATCCGCTCCGAACTTCTCCCTGTACTGCTTGCCCAGTCTCTCGGATATCTCGCTCAACGAGGTCAGCTTTGGCTCCTTGTACACATACTCGATGGCATGGTCCTCCTCGAAGTACATCTGCCAAATATATACAAATTATTTAAAAATATAGATCCCTCTCCTAGAGGGGGATTCCTCACCATTCCGTAGAATACCACTCGGTAGAAGCGACCCAGCATCCTCTTGCCCGAACGATTCACCTCCACGATCTTGTTGTAGGCCTGCGTTAGGTGCTCGTAGCAGTGGGCCAGCTCCAGGAAGCTGCGATCCCGCTCGTACATGGGCAGTATGAGTTTGTAGAGCTCACCGAGGCACTCGAATCTCTCGGCGCGGTCCAGGAAGTCGGCACACTGCTTCAGCTGCTCCAGGAGCATTTGCTCCGTGTACTGAGAGTCCTGAGCGCCGGCATCTAGCTTCAGGCCCTGCTCGTCGAGGGGAATATTTCTGGATATCTTGCCAAAGGCCGTGGATGACCAACTGAGACTGCAGCCGCCCCTCAAGCGCAAGTACTCGCACATCAGAGCGGCTATGTGGAGGTGGCAGCAGGCGGCCTCCGAGAGATTGCCGTTCTGCTCGTGATTCCTGGCCATGGTCACCAGCCAGGTGTGCCGCAGCTCTGGCGTGGAGGCATACGAGTTGGCCAGCGAATACTGCAGCTCGAGCAATCGTTCTGGGTCCATGTGATGGGCCTGCATTTGGGCCGTGGCCATGAGAACTGTGCGGACGCGACGCGTCAAGTCCTTGACCTCCATGGGAAAGCCAGTGCCCTTCATGGCCTTGTCGCTGTTCGCATAGCTGTTGATGATGGACAGGCTCTCCTGGAAGCGCGCGTTGTTCAGCCCGATCACATTGCCGATCATCTGCGAGACGGAGATGATCACCTGTAGGTGCACTCGCGTCAGGGCCTTCCGGCCACTGAACTCGAAATTGCTCCGCATGAGGAGATACAACACTGCACAGGACTCGTGGCGGATCTCCACCAGGCGGCTGTCGCAGGCCTTCAGCAGCTCGTAGACCATCTGGCCGCAGAGCATGGCATTGCCCTTGAAGAGGGCCACGGCATAGTTGTTGATGAATGCTCTCAGGGCGGCAAAGACGTGCTTTGACAGCCTCTCCGACTGGCCCAGCTGCAGGAAGCGCAGATAGACTCTGGCCACCTTTGGCAGGATGAGACTGTCGGCTAGTAGCTGTCGGAACTGGAGGACATACATGCCCAGGCAATCTAAGATTATCATGCCCACCTCAGTGGCCAAATTGGATTCGTAGAGCGCCAGCTGACTCCTAGCCAGCGTGTCCATATCCTCGAGGAGATGCTCCCGAGTTTGGTTCAGTGTCCCACTGTTCGGCTGCTGCTGCTGCTGCTCCTGGCTGTTGCCATTCTCCAAGCCCGAGGGCGGCTGCGTTCTTGCCGGCAGCGTGTGGGCCTTGGCAGGGCGACCTGATCGGGAGTCCGGTGAAGTGAGCACCACGCTCTTCTTGCCCACATAGCGGAATTGCAGCAGGCAGAGATCCAGAATGGAGAGGAACTGCAGAGTCTCGGACTCGTTGCAGTTCTGCCACCAGGCCAACATTTGATCCTGCGACAGGTGCTTGATGATGAACAGGAAGCCCAGCAGCAGATCCTTGCTCTCCGCCGAGCTGAACTTGTCGCAGCGCGAAAGGATCTGGGCGTGGGTCACGCTCACAGAGCGATTGTGCCCATTCCGAAGGGCCACGTCCGTGTCTCCATTCGTGTAGGCCCCAATTGTGGTGGTGTCCTGGGAGTGCTGTCGTTTTAGAGAACTCTCATTAGCAGAGATTGAGTTTAAATTGGTTAAGAACTTACCCCCGAATCCGTGTTGGAATTCAGCGAAAGATTGGAGATGCCATTGCTTATGGGCTGCCCGGCGATGGCGGCCAGGTAGTTGTGCTCCTTCATGTGGACCGAGGTGCGATAGGGACTCGGCTGATCGCAGTGCAGGGTCAGGCGATTCTTCGACCGGGGAGTGGAGGTCAACGAGCCAAACGTGGACGAGTCCTTGCTGAACACATAGCTGCTGGAGCAGCTCAGTCGCTTCGTATAGGAGGCCGAGTCCGCGTACACATGGCCATTGGGGGTGCAGGCCCCCGACTCGGACATGTCATCGATGCGGTGTATGTTGTCCATCACCACGCCCAGCCAGGGCACGTAGAGCAGGGCAATTCTCGACAGCTGGCCCCTCTGCTGATACCGGTTGTCCAGCTCGTGCTTGGCCAGCAGATCCTTGAAGATGCCCAGGGCATGGCGCCGCACGTGACCCACCTCGTTGAGGCTGCTCTTCAGCTCCTGGAGCAGCAGGCCCGACAGGAAGTGCTGGCGGCAGAACTGCTCGGAGAGAGTAAAGTGCTGCATCATCTCCGGCGGCCTGTTCTTCGGATTCAACACGAACGGCAGATTGAGGGGCACATAGTGCTCGTGCTGGCAGATCTCCTGGAGGAAGTTGAACTTGTACTCGTGGAGTATGCGAGCATTGCCAGGCGCAAACTCGCCCATATAGCAGCGAATCAGGCGATACACGAATCCCCTGTCCATGTAGCTCAGGCACTGGCGCACGAACCGGGCCAGAGAGCGATTCAGCAGGTGCGTCTCCTCGCCCAGGTCCTCGTACCGCGTGGTGATGTACGGCATCAGTACCTTGATCAGCTGCTCCACCCGATCGGCATACTCCTTGGGGAACCGCTCGTTCCTCAGCATCCGAATCCGGCCAGTGGCCAGCAAGTGCTGGGCCATGCTCTTCACAATCAGATCGAAGAAGATCGAGGAGTAACGCATGAACTTGTTGACAATCAAAAAGTCGGGATTGCTGGGGTTGAGGAGGAAGGGTAGGTGCCGGCAGAGTTCACCGTGCACGGTCCGCTGCCTCGCCGTCTGCTGGCTGTAGTAGGGAGCATGGAACACATACTTCACATAGGCCCCCAGGAGGTCTGCCCTCTTGGCCTGGTCGCTGATCAAGTGGATAATGTTCGTTATTAGCCGGATGACATTCAGGCCGATCTCCTCGGACTGGGTGTGCACCAACAGGGTGAACAGCTCATTGAGGACCGTCGGCAGGTAGTTGATCAAGGAACGCATGTCAATGGCATGGGCTGCCTTCAGGATCTTGCACGTTTCCGTTTCCGCCGGCACAGCTCCCGTCTTGCCACCCTCCAGCAGTCGCTCACAGTGCCCGAAGAAGTTGTGCAGGTGCTGATCCGCTGTCAGGACCGTGGAGTCCAGCCGCAGGCCCACCGTATAGAGGTTCCTCTGATTATCGATCCACTGGATATCCGGGCCGCAGTTCTGCTGAGAAATTGGAAGGGTTTGTAGGCGCAGCCAGGGGAGGATTGTGGGTGCAGTAAGCATGCGGATCAGTGCGGAAAGGGAAGAGAAGACACGGAAAGAGAGAGCACACAGGTTAGTTGGCAAGCCCATGGGATGAAGTGGAGGTGTTGGGGTAAGACACAACGAAAACAAACATCAAATGTATGAGTTAATGAACGAATTTGGCATTGGCGAAGCACACAACGTCTGCGACTTACCCCCTTGCCCCAGCCCAGCGGCTGGATGGAGAGGTATCCCACTGGCAGGGTGGCTGCCACCGGCAGCTGCTGCTCCTCCAGGCAAATCCGATTCTTCTGGAGCAACGGCAGCCAGGCATAGCCAATGGGCGTCTCAAAGGCGGCATGGGCATCCCGTTTCTTGCTCAGGTTACACGAGACATGGTAGAAGGAGAAGAGCAGGTGGTGCTCCGGAAACAGGCCCAGGGGCAGACGCAGCTTGATCTCCTCGTACCAGGTGGGCGTCACATTGTGATGCAGCACAGGGCAGGCAATCTGCGAGACCAGAAGATCCTGGCCAGGACGACCATAGATGCACTGGAATTAGGGAAAGGCATTAGTTAAATATTTCTGGAAAATGTTTAGGAATACACCCACCTTCAGGGGCTTGCTGTACTCCCCATCGCTATCCCTTAACTCCACCACCACTGTAATGTTCCTGGCCCGCGAGAACAGCTTCTGGCTGTCGAACTGCAGGCTCAGGGGATACACATAGAGGTGATTGCAGAAGCTCGTATAGGGATGCGCCTCCCGCTCGCTTTGGCTCTGGAATTCGGCCAGCTCGATGGTGGGCGAGTGCTTGGAATTGGGGCTAAACGTGGACAGCGGGGCCAGGGACTTGCTCAGGCCACAGTGGGGCGTGGGTTGGTCCAGGAACTGGAGCTGCATCTTCAGGCTACCAGGTATAATGGTCAGTTTGCTCAGCTTTTCTGGCTTGCGATAGTCCACCAGCAGCTTGAGCAGCTCATCATCCTTCAGCTTGGGCAATTCCTGGCGGTAAATGGGACTAAACTCGAACTCCTTGTGCGGATCCACGTCTAGTTCATGGCTGTATTGCTTGAAGAGGGGTCGGGCGGCCCAGGCAAAGGGCTGCCTGTAGTGGCCAATGTGCTGGGCACAGCTCTTGGCGGCCTTGTAAACCTTCTGGCCCAACTTGGGATCCTTGCCAGCCTTCAAATAGGGTTCGGCGGCCTGGGCTATGCCGCATTGCAGGAGTTTCTCCACTCGCACTACCTGTAACAGATATGAAGAGTTTTATTTTAAGGTTCTAGGATATATTTCTTGAATACTTACCAAGTATATATCCGCATGCGGCGTGGTCACCGAAAGCAGGCACTGCCTCAGCTGCTGAAACTGCTGGCGATTCGAGCGCAGCAACTCTGCGGACACTCCGTCGAACAAGGAATGAGGTGCCTGGGAGCCGGTGCTCTTCTCATCGCCATCCCCCGATTTTCTAGGAACTCCACAGCCGGCCACAGATGCGGGAACCGGGGTATTGGGCAAGAGTTGGGCCGCCCACGGTTCATTCACATTAAAGTAAAAGTTCTCGCTCAGCTTCCGGTTCGCCTTGGCATCGTACAGCGCCAGACTGGTGATGTAGGGCTCCACCTGCTGTTCGCCTCCGCCCGCGGAAGTCTCCTCCTGGGGCACGCACTGCAGGCGGAAGCGAAGGTTGTGGCAGGTGAGCAGCAGCCTGGTGCCGAAGTGCTCTCGATACTGCTCCACATTGTCACTGCCACTGGCCTTGGCCGGCGACTGATAGCAGGCGAATAAGCGGCGACGCTGCTCCCTCCTGGCCAAGGCGATCGAGTGATCCGTTTCCCTGCCGTACTTCATTAGCTGCGGATGCAGCGACTGATCCAAGCCCTTCAGGGTGCCAAAGGTTTGAGGTTCTAGGGCCGGCGGCTGAAGCTGGGGACCAGGGTTCGAATTGACCGAGGGCTGGCGCTCCAGCGAGGCATTCCGCTTCTCTTCCTGGGCACGATTCTGGGCCAAGACCGACGAAAGCTTGCTCAGCCAGTCCTTGAAGTCCTGCTCGTTCTCGGCGGCTAGGGTGAAGGATTTGTGGCCAGCTGTCATGCGGAGCTCGAAGCAGAAGCGGCCACGCTTGGGATTCTGCAAAAGGAGTATCGTGAATATAGGAAGCTTTGAAGATATTTTGAGCTTCACTCACCTGCACCACCTCGGTGCAAAAGTCCATGACTATGGTGGCCTTGGCTTCGCCTTGCTTCTCGTCCTTGTGCAGCTCTAGAATGTAGGTGCCGTCAATCTCCTGGCGCAGATAGCAATAGCGACGCTTGAAGGACTTGTTTCCTATGTTGGCAAACATGCGATCCGATGCCGAGTCGGGTCCTTTAAGGAGATATCCCTGCTTGGTGATGGTGTCCGCCTGGGAGCGAGTCATCTGCTCATCAATGCGATCCTGATCGGCATCGATCTCATATACCTCCTCCAGGAGTTCCTCAGCGGGTGAGATGCTAATAAAAAGAATATGATTTAAAGATTGATTTTGAGGAATAAATAATATTAATTAAAATATATTTTTAAGCTTAAATTAATATTTACCTCGGCAGATCATGACAATTCCCACCATAGGCATTATATTTGTAATGAATCAAGTGATTCTTGGCCCTGTACGTGTACAGAGCCTGACGCGTGAAGCGCGTGCATTCCGCTCTGGAACCGTGCATGGCATGGCCATCCACAATATCCTCGCCATGGCCATCATCCGCATACTCATCCACCTCCTCCGGCTGGGCCAAATGGGAACGGAGTGTGACTGAGGACAGGGCCGACTCATAGGAGGAGTCCTTGTGACTGGACGAACCATTCGAGCACTGTGAGCTCTTCCTGGAGAGTTGCCCGTGACCATTGGAGTTGGACAAGCTGCTGCTACTGCTGCTGGTGGTGTGTCCGTTGGACGTTCCATTGTGGAGGCTGCCATTCGACTGGATGCTGCCCTGCCGGCTCACCTGGCTGTGGCCATTGCCATTACCTATTATGGAGGGACCATGCAGGGGACACACAATCGCCTCGTTGGGGGGCTCGAATCTGTCGGCCACGGACTTGGCATTGGTCCGCTGCTTGCGGGGCATGATGATCTCCTGGAGAGGCAAGAAAAATAAATATTAACACGGGTTAAAAGAAAGATTTATAAAATGTTAATATGAAAGAAATCTTTAAACTTTACCTAATATTAATATTAAGATTTTGGTTGAAGAAAATATAAACAGAAATTTATGCACTCACATTTTTAAAACTATTTTTAAGTTTTAGTAAAACCTCTTAAAACCACGAGCAATTTAAATTTCTTTCATTTTAAGCATTTATTTTGGAATTCTTTGCTTCTTTGGCTTTCTCTTAAAATATTTTTGTACTCACGGAGACATCGTCAGCGGGATAGATGAGCAGCTCCCTCTGGGGATCATTCTGGATAACTGTTTTATTTTTGGCTATAAAGGCTTCGAAGTCGATCGGCTCCACCACCATGGGCTTGTTCTGAAATTGAGAGAACGGAGAGGAGAGTTGTTTAAAGATTCTTATTTTTCTTAATATTTATTTGCTAATTTATGCGCGCCACTTGTAAGAGCGCCTCTATTAATAGCCAACCCCAACAGCAATGCCCGAATGTGTTATCCATTCCCGAAGCCCGAATGCAGGCGGATTCTGAGAGATTTATCGATACTACGCACGCCATAAATTTATTTCCACTTTGTGATGGCTATGAGTTCTTTTTTCTCCCACAGAGAACAGACCTTGACCGCATTACAAAGAGCGGATGCCATCGCCGCCGCTCCTTGCCCGCTGCCTGTAACGATATCTTCCATGTCTGCCACTTGGCATAAACAAATTCATTTCGTTTAAACATTCTAACATTTTAGCATTTTGCAGTCATTTGTGGATATTTTTGGCTTTTGCGTCTTAGTTTTTGCCACAAGCTCGTGAAGATACGACCTGGTGTGTGACCCAACCCTTTATGACCTGGCCGAAAGTGCCACTTCCGTTTAGCCATATCCATTTCAGGCAACTGTGCTGTCATTTAATTGCCTTCTTGAAACTCGAGGTGTGTGGGTTCTCTTGTTTTCTCTTTTATTCTGGGGCTTGGTTCGCTTTCAGGAAGCGACAGGTCAATTTAGGCCATGGGAAAGGCACTCAAAGCGAGGGTTAACGCGGGCTAAAAGCGCATATGTGGGGGACATTGGAGAAAGGATTGTCATAGGTTGGAAATGGCTATTGGGGAAGGTGTAAACTTTTCTTTGCTTAATTAATAGTTAATAATAAAGTTGAAGACCTTCAGAGTTGCGGGTGACTTGTCGAAGTTATCATTTATTAAATGGTAAAACTTGAGCCCAAGAAAATATAATCTATAAAAAGTTTTTGAAGATTTATTTCAGGTTTCAGAGTTTTCTGAACATTTTTAATACGTTTTTTTTAACTTTATACCAGTTATTCGGCTTCTAAATTGGTTAACAAAATGGTTAACGAACGTAATTCATTGCTTTTAATAAAAAAGCAGCCCGTAAAACTTACTATTGTATTTCTACACTTTAAAATGTTTTTTCGTCAGAATGTTTTAATTATTTTAAAGCTTGGTAAGAATGAATGAGCAATTAGATTCATTTCATTGTCTCTCCAAAGACTTTTGAGGCTTCCTTCTTATAAACTATTGCTTGAATTAAATTTTAAAATATCCCTTTAGAACAGTGATGCCCAAGCCCCCGCCACATGTGGTTGGTAAAAATTCTGCCGGTTCTCTGCCGCTACACAGACAGTGTAAACGTGACGTGAGCAGCAGCAGCAGAGAAGAGAGAGAATGAGAGGTCGAGTGGTGCGGTTGCCAGAGCAGTGCAAAGAATTAACTTTTAATGCTTTGCACTGCTCTGGCAACCGCAACGTCTCGCGCGAAGCCAACTTCGTTTTTCTCTTACGCACACAAATGCAAGCCACATGTCATTGTATTTGTGTGGGCATCACTGCTTTAGAAGTATTGAGCTTAAAATCAGAAATAAATCAAAGGCAATCAATATCATATCCAGTGCCAATCTGATGCTTGACAAGCCTTGGCTTTGGCCCTGATCCCACTCAAATGCATTCCGTGCCCTGCCACGCCCACATAAGTACCTGCCCCGTACCCAAGTAAAAGCGGCAATGTCAATGCACTCGCCCACTTGGCCAGCTTTTGGCTTGGGTTTGGTTGGGTTTGGGTTCGGGGGAGAAAGCATTTTTCATTTTCCATTGTGAGCTCAGGCCCGGGCCTTTTCCTGCGGGGCTCCTCCATTTCGCCTCTTGGCACGCACGCATGCAAATTGGCAGACGACGACGCCGACGACGCCGCTTTTTAGTTATGTAAATAAAACCCAAAACCGGCGACATGCTTGAACACAAAAAAAAAATAACTCAAGCTGCAGGTACAAACTACACCTTCAGCAACCAGCGACAAGTGCACGGGCATTACGCAAAAGGGTAAACTCTTCGGCGATCGGCCAATTACAAAATCAATTTGCCGAGAAAGTTGGACAAACAATATAGATATTTTTCGTGGGTTTTTTTTTTTGAGCTGGGGCATTGGCTAAATGCTAAATGAAAAGCCAAACTTAAAAGCTGAAAAATGCATCGCCACGGTGGTCGATTGTTGGACACGCAAATTCGCGGTGGAAGATCCCATCAAGCTGAACTGGTCTAGCAAGGCGTGAAGACCCCAGAGATTCATCTGGCGATCAGTGACCAGCAGCTTGTTTATGTCCTAATAATAATAGTATTTTAGTTGGTTTAATTTATGAAGCGTGAAAAATAGCTAGAAAATGGATAAACGCCCTTGTTTCAGTTTATAAATCTGAATTAAATGGGGATTAAAAATGAAAGCTGGTTTGGCGTTATTCATCTTATTGTTATATTGGTTATTGGTTTGACTTTGTCTTTAAAATATCTATCCTACAGAAATTTGAAGTTCTTCGTTTTATTCTGTTGATTAATATTATTCATTATTTTTTTTCTAGATAGTTAAGATGAAAATACCAAAGATAAAGATAGATTATTTTTTTTTTTTATTTTCCATTGTATTTTTTAAATCAAAGTTGAAAAAAGGTTATCAAATTTAAGGGTAATAATATTCTATATTTAGTTTTCTTTTACAATTTAGCTCCTCTTTAGCTATTTTTCTTTAAATTCCGTCATCTCTGACCATTTCTTAGCCATCAGTCAGGTTTAATTTAAAGTTAGCGGTTTGAGGCGCCACGGCAGGCAAAACGTGACGATTTATGCATATTTGAGTGAAACATTGCCCGGGCCTTAAGTGGCACTGGCAATCACACCTCCTCCTCCTGAATTGGGGCCCCTCCTCGCTGCCTTAACCCTCCCTGAAAATAAAGAAGGCTTGACTTTCATTGATTTTGCCAGAGGAATTGGCCCTGGCATGTCTTGAATGTCACTTGAAGGCGGCGTCCCTTCTATTTCCCCCGCTTATCAATTGAAATTGCAACAATGCGGCAGATGCCTTCCTATATAAATATATAAACTTATATATATCTGCTATATAGACTCGACCAGTAGGAAGATCTTAAGGAAAAAGGGTCACGGAATGTTGGCTCGGCTCATTTGGATTTCACTTTGAAGTGGAAACCATTGAAGTGGTCTGTACTCGAGGCGCTCCTCCCTTCCTGATTTGCATTTTGTGGGCATGGAAAAATTGTGACTAAATTTAGCCTTAAGTCTTATTGCATATGATTTGTGGCGGTTGTTGTGTCTGCGTCTGGTGAACTTTTGACCCACACGAAAATAGTTTTTTGTTCAAGAGCTTTTCGATTGGGTAAGTGGTAGCAGAAGTCAAAGCAATTCAAGGGGGGGGAATTTAATGGACATTTTTTGGAGATTCTAAATGCTGAAAATTGAAAGTGCTAATGTTAGAACAGGAAGCTCATACATTTTTTCTTAATTATAATTAAGCAAATTTATTAAGCAGCTTAGTTGGATAATTACTAAAAGAGAACAAGGTTTTCTTTAAAAAAAATATTAAAAACTGTATCTAACTTGTATATACCATCTATATTGTAATACTTAGTACTTTTTGCCAGATATTTACAAGCTTTAATAATATTCACATTAAATTGTATCTCAACTATTGCGTCGCATTTTTTTGCAAACATTTTCTGGGCGCCTACGAGGAATGCCCCCTTTTTGGAGCAGATACCATTGGAATACTATTTGCTTCTTCACATAAACAAATAAATGGAACAAAAAGTATACAACTTTTATGATTTGCTGCCCATTTTCAGTGTATGGTCAATGTGAGAATGGCAGCTGGCATCCGTTGTGGCATAGGAATCCGGCATGTAAATTCCATAAATTTATGCCCATGCAGGGATTTCCTGCTCCCCCTGAATTGCACTGATAAAATGCACATACAACTGGTGTTTATTTATTTATATGTTATTTGTGTGTATAAATTGTAAGGCAGGGTTTACTTTATCAGTTGGATGGAGAGGTTTGTCCAGTCATCGGATTTGCGACTTGGGAACTGGTTTCGGCCCAGAAAAGGCTTTGGTTTTGGTCATCTTCGGCGGGTTTTACTGTGACTGTGGTTCATCGAACCTGCAACATGTGTAAATAAATTAAAAATTCCACCAAAATACAGATATGTAACTGGCCCACCCATAAAGGTGGCGACAAGTCAGCAGTTTTCCTCACCAATTCCAGACATTTCACGCCAAACATGTTGCGAAAAAAAATATAAATGAACAAAAAATAAAACGGAAAACCCAATCAACAAATTTCTCGCATTTAGTTATACAACTAAATAATTTATGACCCGGCCGCAAAAGTTGAACTTTCTAAGCAAGATATTCTATTCAATATGGGCAACGAATTTCACCCAGTTTCAAGTCCGATTCGTCGGCAAATTTACATGTCGGGGACAAATGAGGAAGCTTATCATTAGCCGCTCTGTTCAATTCAAAGTAAATACAAATACTTTGGCAGCGGCATTCATTAGACGGCTTTTTGTTGTCCGCACAATGAGAGAAATGTGGCTGCATAAGCAGCATTTAAATCATCCGCCCCATAATGCGAGTGGAGCGACACAACTAAAGCATAACTATGCGATATTTATAATGCACTAATCGTCGGCGATCGGCGTTATGTAAGCCACAGTAAACAGATGGCGATGATGACTATGTTAGACCCGTTTAAATAAGTCTCAGTTCAGGGTGGGTAAAAGTTCCGCAAACACTTTCATTTGTTGCACAACTTGGACTTGGGACTGAAGGGAATTTGAGTTAGAAATATAATAAAAAATAAAAATTGGCTTGTGGTTAGTTATAAACATGAGTTTCCTAGTCTTAAGAACTTATGTGAGCTTTAACTTAGAATTGGAGTTAAGATATATTTTTTAAAGATGGAAATTTACAAGAATTTCATAGATCGAATAAAATCTTATTTGCTTTTAACATTTTTCTTTACAGATCTCTAAGTTAAAAGCATAAATATATATATATCTTTCCCGCACTTCATATTGTATAATTATAAAGTATATTGTAATAGTTGAAAACACCTGACTTGGCACAGAAAACGCTTGCTTCCACAATGGAGCAGGTTTCGACCCTTGAGTACTTTAACCTATGAAGGTCAAAAGCCACCTGGTTTCCACTTTACAGGTAACTTGTGTTGGCCAACTCAACCAGCAGTACAAGAATAACCAGAAGCAACCTTGAGGACAATATGGGGGAAAAAAGTGAGCCGGCATAAAAATAATTGCCCTAAAAGCAGGAAAAGCAAGTGCAGCAAAAGCAGAGCCAAACAAATGGAGGAAAACTGGAAAACTACGAGACAAAAGGCAAAGACACAAAAAGTTCCCACGCAGAAATAGGAAAAAAAAGTAAAAGAAAAGAGAGAGATAGATAAATAATCATATAGGAAACTTATCCAGTTCTTGGTCATGTCTCGTTGTTCAGCGAATAATTACCCATCGAACTGCGTTGAAAGAAAGTAAAAGAAAAACAGGAGAAAAGCGCACGCGCATTTTTGGAGAAACGTGAAAGGAAATCCATACTGACAAGCCAAAGTTTTTATACCCTTTATCTTTTTGAATAGAAAATCTTAGCAGATCTTAAACAGCAAACTAAATATAGGGGAAATATGACAATATTTCCTATTTTATATTTAAATTGTACACAAGAAAACCGTGAGTTCTATTTAAAATATGAAAAACGACTTAAGACATTGACTAATAGTAAGATTCCAAAAGCATATGCTTATATATTTGATTTAAGTATGTACCGGAGGAATCGAGATGGGAGTATTACCCCCTCAAAGAGTATCTAAAGAGCAAACAATCGGATGAGCGTCCACGCCAATGACAAACATTTGCTGAAAGAATATTGTAGATTGTGGAAGATGCTTTAATTGCCGACAGTAGCCCCGATGTCTTCTCATTTACAGATGCCTTGGAAAGTTGACAGTTTCAGTGCAGTTTTCTGTGGAAAATTGGGTGTCCGAGACGAGATGCGAGATGGGGTTCTGCCATGTGTGGCTGGGGGCAACTTTCTAAAAAGTACTTAGCACTTTCAATTACAATTGTTCAATGTGTCTGCAGCAGCCATCATCCACCATAATAACAGCAGAATCTGGCAAGCTAATTGCGTTTATGGTAGCGACGGTTTTCCATTGTGTGTGCCATGGGAGAGTGTGAAATATGTGTTAATTACACGGCGGCGACTGGCCATCGTAAACTTCAAGTGTCTTCCTCATTAATTGCTCAATTGTCGCGGGGATCGGAGATACGACCGAAAATCTCTGGGGTCGACAAACTTCTATTTGGCCAAAAGTCGAAGTGCGCCGCCACTCGACACACCCATTTCATAATCTTCGGCTTGACATTTATGGCCAAAAGCGAGGACCTAAGCTGGCAAACGAGTTTTCAAAGAACGAAATCGGAGGCTGTGGGCTCAATGCACCGATTGCGGAATTAAAGTTGGTGTGGGCCTTAAAAATTTTGCTTTAAATGCTATTTCAAATCACCATTGCTGCAATCGTTGGCCATCAGGAAATGATTGCAAAATAAGTTGTAAAAGTTAACAGGTGCTCAATATTTTATTAACATTTTATTTGTATCAAATTATGTCTTCATTTTGTTAGTTTTTTTATATTTATTGTATAATTAATTACACTTTCTCTTCAATTTTGAAAGCATATCTTAATTTAGATAATTTTTGCTTTAATTGATTTCTTTATTTTCTGAGAAACATTTATCTGCTTGTGCAGAATCTTTTTTAAGCATTGATGATCTTGTGAATATCCTTTTAAGTTGTAGGTTTTTTTTAAAGAAAAGTGGATGATTGTTTTTCTTGGAATAAAATTGATCAACGTGGCTTTTAATTAATGTTCATCGTTCAGAAAAAAATAGAATAAATAGGTATTAAAATAGAAGAGGTTGACGAATACATATGTGATTTTTAATAGAACCAATTTATTATATTTATATGCCAGAAGATAATACATTTTCAGGTTAATAATTTCTGTATGCAAAATTAAATCAGTGAAATCCATCTAATTTAAAAACCATATACACGTAATTAATTGATTTAAAGACCTACTAAAAACCTATTAAACTCTTAGCATAGAAAAGACAGCAAATTTCTAACAAATTTTAATGACTTAATTTTAACTCTTGAATTTCAAATAGAAAAACCCATAAAACTAACGAAATTCATTGTTTAAAGTCTATAAACACAATAATATGCTACTGACACACTCGTCATTTCTTTGAGAATTTTTCAAAGAGAATTTCTTCCACGATCTTTAGCCACAAATATGTGTCAAAACATTGTTGATTACCAACTGAAGTCTGGCGAA